>JAWQUT010000393.1:409207-419258 GCA_033807755.1 Ellobium chinense
GGCAAGGCCCGGTGAAAGAAAATGGCCGATCCGTCGGCTGTTGAAGCAACTGACACACCCGCCGGCATCGAAGGGCCCGATGCGAATTTCTTCACGACTTCAATGCTTTCGGATTCTTTACAAGCCTGTTTGCTAAGTAGAACTAGCATAAATGTGATAAATTCATTATTTTTGGGTGGAACCACGATAAATTTATTATTATTTGCTGATAGTCGGTGGCCTACCGACACCGCTAGATCTAGTGTCGCGGTCACTTTAGAAAATGACAGACTTGCTCTCGATTCGAAACTTAATTGCTCTATAATGTAAAAAAAGAGAGCGAAATACAACTAAAATCAATGCATTTAGTGTACATTATGCCTTTAAAAAGATTCAGAGATGCATTTTAAGGGGCCCACATTTCTCTAAAAGTAGCGGTGGGGGAATCAATGGAACGAGGTCAGAGTACCGGTAGCGACATTCTCTCCCTCGGCCATCTCACCCCCTCCTCTCCCTCACCTATTCTCCTTTGCCGATCACGGTACCGGTACGATAAGGGATGAGCATTATGGGGGGAGGGGGGGGATAGAATAATTTTATCAGCTAAGATAATAGGAAATTTGTTTTGGGAGAAAGTGTGCTAACCAGTGGAAATCTGCAGACATTGCATGCAAGATTGTGTAAACATTTGGGCATTGAAAATTATCAACTACCCCGCTTCTTGAAAGGCAAACAAAAAGAATAAACTAAATAAACTCACTGTTTAAATGTCAGACTAAAGACTAATTATTGTGACTCACAGTGACCCAAGATATACAGTATATAGATCTATAGACTCGAAGTCAAAATGATAGCTCAAGTTTCTGTTTCAATGTAATTTTTTAAATGACAATTTCTGTATGATAATTCATTTTTGGTTGGTATCAATTATTTCAAATGCCATTTTTAGATAAAAGTATTGGTTTTATCATAAAATAGATGGCATATTCAGATTCAGCATATGAAAAAACATAAATTGTGCAAGTTTCATTACTGTACTAGCTAAAATAAATTTTTTATGATAAAAATACTTCTAATGTTTGATCAATACGGTGCATTTTCTTCCCGCGCGCAAATTTGGCTGATATATACACTTTTTAAGAGGGCCATAGTATGCTTTGAACACTTTCTAAGTAACTGAAAAAAATTGGGTGTATTCTATGCATTATTCTAAGCATGTACAAAAGATATTAAACCATTTGTAACAATATTATTTATTTAATGCCTGTCCAAAACAGCCTCATTTGACCAATTTACTATCAAATTGGTCGATTCACATGTGTTTTTTGCCATTTTTGATAATCAATAAATAAACTGTTTGGTTTTGGATCACCTTGAAAGTTTCTGACTGTAAAGTCAGTGCACAGGACTGTTTGAAAATGTCTTTTCCATGTTTTCTAGGATGTTATGAATTGATATTTTGAACCTTCGAAAATCGCCCGCTGGCTAATTTTCTAACGTATCGATTATTCAGAAATTTCAAAACGCTGTAAAAAATTTATTTATTATCCGATTTCAATAAAATTTGCTGCAAAATTCATGTTTCAATAAGATCTTTGTGACCAGTAGGTTTTTATTTAATTTTGCCTTGTTTGAAAAATTAGTTTGTGGTACCTAAAAGAAGGGGAGGGGGGAATGAATTAATGCAAAATTTGCGATCGAAGGGACATAATCTTGAAAGAAGGTCATATTAATAGGAGATAAATCATGGGAGCTCTAGCTTACAATTATCATTTTACTGGTTGTTTCCCTTACACCATTGTCTGCTCGTGACGTTTGGATTTTTACAAAATTATCATTTGTGTGTTCAAAGTTCAAAGTTGCCGGTTTTCTTTGAGAGTATCATTGCTTTTAGATCATCATCATCATCATCATCAGCAGCAGCAGCAGCAGCAGCATCATCACCACCACCACAATAACCAGAGAAAGAAGATGAGAGAATACTCAAATAGTGAGTAAGTGTGTGCAGGTGTGTGTGTGTGTGTATTAGAGAGAGAGAGACAAACAGAGAGAGAGAGTGAACAAGGACGAGACGGAGGAAGAAAGAGAGAACGAGGGAGAGAGAGAAGGAAGAGAAAAAGGAACAAAAAAAAAGAGAATGAGAGAGAGACAGTCACAGAAAGAGAGAGGGAGAGAGAAAGAGTAATTAAGTGTGTGTGTGTGTGTGTGTGTGTGTGTGTGTGTGTGTGTGTGTGTGTGTGTGTGTGTGTGTGTGTGTCTGTCTGTCTGTCTGTTTGTCTGTCAGTCTGTCTGTGAGAGAGAGAGAGAGAGAGAGAGAGAGAGAGAGAGAGAGAGAGAGAGGATGAAGTGTTGTTTAGACCGAAATGGATGGGAGACTATTTCTGGGTGTACTAGCTCATGATTTTCTTTTCACTGGTTGCTTCCCTTTGACCGATAAGCGCACCTGCGTTTTTTTTTTCCTCTAGAGCCCCTATAAATGAATAATGTTATTCTTCAATTTTTCTTTAATTTTGGCATATTTTTTTTCCCAAAAACGTTAAAAAACTTCTAATGATGTAATTTTGTTTTAATAGGAAGAAAAAAGGAGGTGAGCACCCAGTTATTTGTACAAATCTCTTTTAAATACAAACACTTTCTGACATGGTGCCTAATCTTCTGAAAGGCTGATTTTTAGGGTTTGGTAGATTCGACCCTATAAGCTTCGAATCGGGATTCGATTCCAGAGCAGGATTCGATGGATCCGAAACCGAATTCGAGGCCCGAGGGGAGGGGAAATATTTCTGGAATTTCCACGTGGAGGCCTACTTGTTTGAATGAAAAGAATATAGCCACTAGATTCTATATGAGGTCTTCAATTTTATAATGTAGTTCATTTTAATAAAGCTAAAGGTTTACATCTGTACAGTTTAAACTTTATTTAACACTTAGCTTGACAGGACTGGTGACGGTAAGAGAGAGCCACGACACTGGATGGCGGATTCGCTTATGACTCATGACGCAGTGGGAGTGATGACATCTCTGTAATGAATTCAAACCAGGTGCGATTGTAACCGGCCGACCGTGTCGTAGTAATAAGTAAGTTGTATTTGTAAAATGAAGAGATAAAGCCTGACACCGGCGTATTCTGGTCTGCACATGACGGTTACATTAATGTTCTTCAATCCTCACATATGATTGATTAAAAACTTTAAACATTTTGGGGTCTGGTGTCTGTGTTAAATTACATAGCCATCTTACTCAGTCCTGCCCCACCTCCGGACTAAACGCAATTAGGGACGCCCCTCTCACCCCTTCCTTCCTCACATCGCGGGCAGCCCGACACGACACAACCTGTCCCACTTTCATCCCTTTCCCCTGCACCCCCCTCCCGCCCACGACTGGGTGGCGCAAAGGTGAGGCCTGATCCTAGTATCCTAAGTCCGTCCACTTCACCCCTTCCCCCACCAACTCCTCCTTGCGGATCGAGGCCAGATTACTATGCTCCACCACTAGCTCCTTTTCATTTCAATTTCAAGCAAAAACACAGTTGAAACAATAATGATAGCCGGTAACCAGTGCGATCGCAGGTTGCGCATATCTCGATTGTTTACATAATTATGACGTGACGATGTTTACGCAGGGAACAACGGAGGATCAGTGGTACCGTTACGTGTACACCACGATCTTCATGACCGTTTAGTTTTGCACAGGTACTTGTGGTCAGACGAAGGAGCTTGAGTCCGACATCCCCTTGCTCTATTTTTTTTTTTGTTCTCCCCAAAATTCCAATTCGGGCCGTCAAGCAAGCGCGTGACACACACACACACACACACACACAAACACACACGCACACAAAAGTAACGAAAAAAATAACGAGTAATATTTTGTAGTTTATTGTTCCACAAAAACTTGGTAACGAGTATTTTTTCGTTACTTAAGATGAAGCTTGTAACGAATAAGTAATTGTTACTCCAAAACTGTAACGAGTACTTGTAACAGCGTTAATTTTTACTCGTTACAACAACCCTGGTGACATTACTAGCATTTTCACGGGGGAAATGTTTAAGTCCATCTTGACATATCCTGGAAAATATTTTTTTTAACATAATCTGGCAACCTTGAGAGTATTCTAGACATAAATCATGTCCTAGCCTATCTGTTTCTATTTTTTGCGGGGTTTATTTGGATTAGACGGTAAAAATAACATGAGTAGATCCCGAAGTCGCGATTAATCGCTATTTATCGTTATTGAACACAGATTTGCTGCAAAAATAAAGCAGAATTTCGCTTCCGAACATTGAAATATATTTTTGCTCGTAAAGGGGGCTGTGACGCTGTTACGACTCGCCCCCGCTACGCTGACAAAAAATCCAGTCCTGCTTTCAAGGCTGCCAGTGTCATTTCGATACGAAGACGAGTGGTATCTCCGGTTCGAAGAAGAATGGAAGGGCAATGAAGGCTATTCAACTTCGCAATTACGCATAGTGTCTCCACTGTGTTAGCATGCTGTAAATTGATTTAGATGTTTACTGCGCAGAAAAAATGTGTCATCGATTGTTAGACCGGCTGAAATGTTGAGGTATTGCTTTGCTAGTCTTTTGAGCGTAGACACGCGTTCCGACATAGACCTAGACTAGAGATTTGTATAAGATCTGGATCTGGATTTGGATCTTGTAGATCTAGGCTCATCTCGGGTCATGTAATGTCTACAGTATGTTAGACTGGTTTTAGGGTCACGACGGAGAACAGCATAGATCATCTTGTTATAGACCGCGATCTAGGTCTAGTGGTCTACGTATGTTTTGCAAGAGATAGAAATAGACTCTGAAAAAGGCTTAAACGGCTTGCTGGCCTAGATCAAGATCTAGAGACATCCAGGATTTGAAACAGCAATAGATTAAGGGTAGATACAAGAAAGGGAGAGTGAGCACATAAGTACCCTCTCTCATTTGAAAATGATTATTGGCATTTTTTTTCTTCTTTTTTTTTATGAATTGAGTCTGAATCGGAGACAGCAAAAAGAATGCTGAAAATAGTGGCTAGATTAACACAGCTCTGTTTATTCAGTATCACTACACACTATCATCCAGTAACGCATTTGATAAACACAGTTAACTGGTCCACGCAAATACAGTTCCGGTAATGCTACTATGCTGAAGGTATGGTAATAATCGAAATTCATAGTACAGTGTTTACATTGCATGCAGCATAATTTCAGTATAAAATTATGTTTTTAACAAGGAGCAGCAGAACATTCCTTTTACCATGATGATAAACCAATCTAGTCAAGGTAAGTGTTCACTAGAACCTTGATATAATGCATAACTTGGTGCATGCAACAAGTATATTTTTTTTAAAATTGAGGTATACTTATTATGGATGTCCACCTGAATAATGACATAATAGAATAATAATAAAATTATGCACGTGAAAGTCACACTTAATAGCAACGTTTATTTACTGCGTACTTGATATCGAGGTTCTGCTGTATTTCCAGACTAAAGTAAATATAAAAGTATAAAAGTACCCTTGAATGTTAGGGACAAGAATATCTATTTTAAAAATACAAACACCTTCCGCTTTCTTCACTCTAACCGATGATGCATGACTGGCATGCACGCTACGTGAAGTTCTGTGTTGCCAGCAATCCAAATTGCAGCCAATCAGCTATTAGTCATGGGGAGAAAGAGGAAGGGGAAGTGAATTTGTGTAAGAGTGATTATCATGCCTGCCGAAGCTGTTGTGTTCGACTGTGATAATGATATCATGATAAGAAGTGTACAGTATGTTTGCAGTCTGAGCGTTGTTAATTTGATATTAGATTAGATGCATAACTTTCTTGGTTTCGAACGCACACCTCAGTGAATAATGCCCTGAATAATGCCCTCACAGAAGGTTGCGAGTAAGATAACTTATTACACCCTCTTTCTTCCTTCCTTTTTCTCTCTCTCTCGCTCTCTCTCTCTCTCTCTCACTGCATTATTTCTTCCTCTACCTCTTTATCTTTCTCTCTTGCTCTCCGCTTCCCTCTCTGCACATATTTCTTCCTCTTTCTTGGGTCCTCGGCCTCTTCACATAAACTCACTAATCTACTTCTTCAATTCAGCACGCAAATCTGATCTTGCAAGAGCTTTCTAGCGTATGTTCAAGTACTCTCTTTAACTTTGGAACTTGCTGCGACAGAGATAAGAGGCACTCTCAAAACTACAAAAGGCTGCCACTCTGAATTTTGCCATTTCTTTTTAAAACCCTCTCAAACTGCATTTGATACTTAACACATGTTATTTGAACTTACACTGCAAATACTAAAAAAGCAGACACATAACTTTAAATATTGTATATGAAATGAACAAACAACAACAACAACAACAACATAAAAGGGAGGAAAAATCATAACTTCTTCTTTTACACTTTCTTAGCATTGCGCAGAGACTACACAAGCTCACCTATAAATATGTGCAAGCATGAAACTTATATTTTTAAAGCCATTCTGTATATAGGCTTGAGAGGTACATAAGGGTCGACTATTTGTGCTTAGCCTAATAATGAAGCTGAATTTAAGTTATAAATATGAAAGCTGATTTTTAGTTTTTTTTTATTAGCATTTACCTATATGGTGGACCAAAATGCCAAAATAATTTAGTCCATTAAAAATGTTATAAATATTTTTGTGCAGGTAACTTTTCATTAGTTTTTTTTCCCATTTCCAACTTTTCCTTCACAAGCTCACCAGAGAAAGAAAAAAAAACCAACCCTCCATTACACTTGATCTAGTAAAAAATCGCTAGAAGCAACAATTCTTGGGAAGGAGGTTGGGGGGGTGAGGGGGAAGGGGGTAGGAGCAAAAAGCTGGTGCCACCGATTGTGTAATTATCAAATTAGGCTGTCTCCTTTCAGGTGTTAGGTATCGAGAACCTGGAAAATATATTTTTGCTACATGATACAGTCCATGACAAATAAAGTTTTCTTGCTGTGTCTCTTCGTTTGACTCTCCCCCCCCCCCCCNCGCCCCCGCCCCAAACCAATGAAAAGCCAGTTGAGACCTCAGGCACTTTCAAAGGTTAGCTCATTGACAGCCCATATCTTTTCAAAACTCTGACCCGAAATAGTGGTGCTTTAATTCAATCTAAACTGGCCAGGGAAGAGACAACAAATGCATTAGAACAGGCCACACTAAGGTCACTGGGCCCTGAGAGGGAGAAAAAAAAATAATGTGATAAACAGATAACCCTTACTGATAACTCCAACTCAGATGATTTCAAAAATAATGCTCTTGTGTAACCTTAATCAGTGGTCATGTAATGTCACTCTGGATTATGCCTACTTTAGAAATTCACCCCTAAAATCCACATGACACGCGGAGCTTGCAAAAATTAGACCCTCGTGAAAACAAACAAACAAAAAAAAACTTATATAGTAAACTCCAGAGCTTAAGTTTTCACATCAACATAAAAACATAAATGTGTGGTCTTTAAGTCTTACTTAGGGCCATGAAACGATTGCTGGTAAGGACTTCGAATTTCCTCCAGTATTTAAATTGTAGTCTAAGGTGTGACCCAATCAAATAGTTGGGTTTTAAGGGGTTTAAGGCAAAAAATTCGTATTGCTTCATAGAAACCCTTTCACACTGCCAACTTTGGCAGGCTCCCACTTTTGGCAGCATAATGGAGTTTTGTTTGTAATAACCTTTTAAATTTAAAGATGATCTTCGATGAATTCTCGTAGTTCGGTTCTACTTGCATTGACATCCATTTTTTTCTCCACAACAAGAACGTGTTTCCTTAGCTTTGGTCAATAGACTCGGTCGACACAGGAAAAAACCAGGAGAAAAATCACAGAAAATCTCCACGGATGCTTACAGGTAACGATGGGAAGCATTCATAAACAACAACAACAACAACAACAACAACAACAACAACAACAACAACAACAACAACAATCATGGATAGTGAAAAAAAATGGACTGACCGTTCTTAACTGAAGGCTGTCTTTTCAGGAATTGACAGATGCCTTTTTGTAGCAAAATGAGTCAGAAGTTTATTCAGAGATACAATTCTTGTTTGTTCCATTTAAAGCAAATTTGAGCTTTTTCAACTGAATTCAATACGAGTTGTGAAAATACAACACAGAAGAACAATTGCCTTTATATCATTTCCCTTTATTTGGAAAACATTCTGAGTCCATTTACTAAGTTTTGGAAAAAAAACCCAAAACCTCATCAATTTTCCATGCAACTTGTTTTCATGCGCACATACATATCAAATTTACCGGGATGAAAGCTTGTCCAACACCAGACAATAATATTTATGCGACAAAAAGTTGTCGTATCATAGTTTTGATGACTTTATTCCCATTATCATAGGGAAAAGCATCTACTTAGTNATAATTTCCCTTTATTTGGAAAACATTCTGAGTCCATTTACTAAGTTTTGGAAAAAAAACCAAAACCTCATCAATTTTCCATGCAACTAGTTTTCATGCGCACATACATATCAAATTTACCGGGATGAAAGCTTGTCCAACACCAGACAATATTTATGCGACAAAAAGTTGTCATATCATAGTTTTGATGACATTATTCCCATTATCATGGGGAAAAGCATCTACTTAGTTTTCAGATTGTGGAGTCGACGTCATGGCGGTCCGGACAGGTCCACTACAGCTCTGTCAAGTGTTATCTACGTCAATATGTAGGCCAGGGTTCTCCTGCATTCGGTCCTGTAAATATTTGAGTCTGCTGACCTCGAGTGCATGCAACCTTCAATTCATATTACTTTTCTTCTCAAGCGTTTTTCCTACGTAATGGCTGTTAAAATCTTTTTTTTTTTCCGCATCTGCAGTAATCCTCATATCTTGGCGTTGTCGGCTATGCTATCTCCTCTAGTTTTGGTGTAGAATACTGTTGCAACGAAAAAAAAGTACAGACATGGTTGAAATATTTAACCACCACAGAGGTTATTCTTTGTCTGACAAACTTTGACTGACTAGGAAGTAAAAAAGAAATAACAAGCGACAAGTTCCTTATACTGTATAAAACCACATGACGAGGGCGTAACATCAGATCTTGTTGAGTGTCAGTGACTGATTCAGACATTCTTGAATTACATACATAGTTTGTCCTAGTTTATCTTTCTTCTTGTAATGTATGGTATCATTGCCATTTATGCAGTGCATACGTAAGTGCTTAGCTACGGCCTTCAGAGGTAAGTGCTATTGTTGGATGATGTGCAGTGTAAGATATGTTTATGTGGTTTACTATCAGGCCTACACTTCACTAATGGTCAGTCAATAGGGTCACATAGGTTATTGGAACCTGGCTTTAATAGGTTCCTGTACCAAGTACGCTTCTAAAACACACCACATATTATTCATACGTTTTGCTCCATCTCTCAGTCTCACTACAGTTTACACATTTTAATGATCGAGGCTACTTATTTTTCTTTTTATATATGGACCAGTGTTAATGATATTGCACATACGTAATAAACATCAAAATGTGTTTTTAAAAACGCACTTTGATTTTGCCATGTTTTTCATGATAACAGTGGTTATGTTGGATTTATTTACATACTTTTTAGATCGTTATATCTCCACTACTTATCATCAGATGTTTCACATTTTACATGTGCAATTCATCAGTATAAAACATCAAACAAATGATGCGAGGAAATTTTGATCATCATCATGGCTACCCATCATCGCTATGTCCGTGTTGTATCAGATTATATCCATGCACGTACACCTCAAAATAAAAACAAAACTAATCATAATATAAACCACTTATAATAGTCTCACTTACTCAGTAATTTCTCCCTCGAAACTATCTCACGTTCTCCTTTTTATCCATACATCCTTTTTTTTACGAAAATACCTCGCCCCCTTTTCCCCCTAAAAACATACATACACAAACACTCAAACGTTCGCACACACAATGACAATGACAATGACAAAAAGATTTAATGCAGACTTTGAAAGTATAAGCATCACAAACATTGAAAATTATAAGACACACACATAGACACACAGACACACAGATCACACAAAACACACACACACATACAAACACAAACACACAGAGGCCTTCTCCCCCCCC
>JAWQUT010000393.1:419264-449159 GCA_033807755.1 Ellobium chinense
CCCCCCCCCCAACACACACACACACGTACACACCACAGTGAGAATTTCAAACACTTTTAGAAAAAAACGCACAGTCAATTTCTAGTAAAAGATACAAGATCCGGTTCCTTCAGCGCTCTAGTACATCTACATGTAAATGGAGGTGATATGATTATGATATGAAGAATCTGTATGATAATTACAATAAGGAGATTAACTTCAGCCTTAAGCCAGTGTAGTTAAGTTGAGATATTAAAATGGCCACGTGATTACTGAGTTATCTCCTCACGATTATTAATACATGTACAGTATTATCATAGAAGGATACATTGCAGTTTGTTGTGGTTATTGTTGGGGGTATTTTGCATGGGCATCACAGTCACATTCAGGATCCTCACGAAGAAATCCTAATGTTCTACTGAAAATGTTGCTGGTATAGTATTGAACTATTTCATCTACAGGTATGGCGGTGTTTCCCTCAATGTGTGTTGTGACTGTCTTCTTTGCCCTGATGATTCATGGCCACGTGATCCTATCAAGTCCTTTGCAAACACTTGACCAGCGCAAAGCGGAGAAGGCGAGGCTGCCATCTCCACTTACATTTCCTGCGTCTTATCCGAATCAACCAATAAACAGACAGTCGCACTCTGCCAACGAGCCTAGTCTCCATCGCTCTCAACATTTACAAGACTATATAGATACCCAGGGCGAATTTACTATGGAACATAACAATGATCCTGACCCTGAACCCAGGGAAGATAGCGATTATCAGAAATCGATTTATTGGCCACATTCTAAAAAGCAGGATTCAGTCCTGACACCCGAACAGCGCTCTGGTTCTGGACAGATTTCAAACAATTTCGACCGAATGAAAACAGCGGGATACATCCTAGCTCAACAATCCTGGACCTGGCTACAGAACTATGGCGATCAAACGTACAAATCACAAGTAAAACACCCACGTCATAAAAGATGGCAGCCAGATCCAGATAATGCCGGGCACGTATGGGAACTGAGCACGCAGTCTTTGCTGGAGAATGCCAGCGAACAGTCCTGGATCATCTCCAAAGATGTGGCAGCTATGGAGTTAGATCAAGTAATTTCACCGTGTACGTATGACAATATTTCCGTGAATTGCTCATACAGACATCTTCCCAATGTTCCTGATTATCCGTTTCCAATAACGATTACTCAGTTTGACCTTTGCAACAACTCCATCACTGAGATACCTGACTTCGCCTTCCTCCGTTACACCAACCTGACCCATCTGGACCTTTCAAGTAACAATCTGTCCCGATTAGAAATTCATGCATTTGAAGGACTCTCACAGCTCCAGTACTTAGACTTGTGGAATAACGCATTGAGCATGGTCCCGGGAAGGTTCCCAGTGGGTGTCTTCACGCCCCTCTCCTCTCTGAAATATCTGTTTATCAACCGGAACACTCCGTGGAAAAGTCTAAACGACACAGTCATGAATTACCCTGACGCCGCTCTCTCTAGCCTCACTGAACTACATACTCTCTACATGGACGGACTGACGTCAAAGGATCTAGGACCAGGCTTCCAGTACATGACCTCTTTAAAGAAACTTATCCTGTCCGGTGTCAAAACTGGGGCATGTAAGCTGTACTCTCTCAGCAGCATGATGTTTTGGTATGTACCGAATCTAGAGCATTTAGAACTGAATGGATGTCATTTACAGGGTGATCGGATACATGAAGAGGCTTTTTCACCCCTGAGAAGACTCGTCTTCTTGAATGTATCCCATAACGAGGAGATTGGTCTCGAAAACCTGTACAGGCTTTTCTTTGGACTTCAGGACACAACAACTCTGCGGGAACTACATATGCAGCTGGTTATAAATAGGTATTCCATTGGCATCTGTCTTGACAGTTCTTACATATCCTACTTCCCTCAACATTTGACCTACCTAGACGCAGGAGATAACGTTTTTGAAGGTGTGGACAGAGAGGTCATACGAAAACTGTCACCTTCATTGCAAATTTTGGACGTAAGCGCGAACGCATTTGCATTTGGGACATATTTTCAGGACTTTCCTATGATGACAAACCTGACACTGTTTCGTTACAATGGAGGAAATTTCACCCGCACGTTGCCGTATGTATATCCATACAAATCAGCCAAGCCGACCCGAACCAATACGCCAGCCACAAATTGTTCTCTGTACGAAGAACAAGATTTGGATGAACCGAACATAAAACAATTTGTCCTATTCCTGCCGCCAAATCTGCAGTTCGTGGAGATGAATAACGCTGGGTTGAGATTTGAACTGACCGATCTCGATGTTGATCCAAACAACAAGTTGGAAAGCTTGAGCATGATAGGCAACAACTTCCCCCGTCTTGTTGGACCATTCACCGGCCTAAATTCACTCAAAAATCTAACTCTATCTTCCAACAATATCAATGTAATTTTGAATTTATTTTTCAGGAACCTAACCTCATTACAGACGCTTGATCTTGGATCAAATTTTCTAGGTGACTTCCTGTATGAAAATAATGACGTCCACATATTCTCCACCCTTTCGAAGTTGACTTCCCTCGACATTTGTTATAATAGCATCAGACAGCTTCCTTACAAGATATTTAGAGGCCTGGTTAACTTGAAATTCCTTGCTCTTCACAGTAATCCTCTACGGAGGTTTGACATCGACATGTCAGACCTGAGTAATCTTGAATTTTTAGATCTCCGACGCACTCGGATAGCTGTCCTGCCTGTGAGTGTAAGACTTCACATGGATTCTCTTCTGTCCCGACACATGGTCTATCTCAACTTGGCTGAGTGCCCAATCGACTGTAACTGTGACAACCTGGACTTTCTCACATGGCTGGTCAACTCTAAATTGGATCTTCTGGACAGCAGAAACAACAACTACTGGTGTATCGATACTGCTGATTCCTTGAGGCTAATCAGTGACAACTACACCTCTACAGAGACAATGTTAAACAGGCGTTGCAGCTCACACATTGCGCTATTTTTCTGTTTTGCATCCATGACATTCTTGGCAGTATGTATAATCGCAGGTGCCATTGTGTATCGCTTTCGCTGGAAACTTCGTTATCTGTATTACGCCGCGTATCTGCACTTCAAACAGAATCGGAGAATGTCAGATGTGGAGTTTAAATTTGACGCCTTTATCTCCTATGCCAACAAAGATAGCAGTTTCGTCCTCGGAAAACTGTTACCAGAAATGGAGCGGCGAGGACTGAAGCTGTGCATTCACGACCGTGACTTTGGAGTCGGGGATTACATCGCCTCCAACATTGTCAAAGCCGTATGTGGAAGCCGGAAGACAGTGGTGATTCTGACCCGTCACATGATGGAGAGCTACTGGTGCGGTTATGAGATTCAGATGGCCAACATGGAGTCTGTGCACACGGGCAGGCCCGTTTTGATCTTTCTCCTCATGGAGAAGATTCCCGAGAGCAAGCTGGGCAAAGAGATTCTGTACAGCATTCGCAACAACACGTACATCCCATACCCAGATCCGCTGCCTGACTCCACTAGTATAGGGAGACTGTGGGACAGGTTAGCCGCCGACATCAGGGGATAAAATATAGGTGCAGCTAAAGTGACTTCATTTTTTTTCTTTTTCTGCGTTTGATGAATTCGACCATGCTTAAAGCTCCAGTCCAGTCCAGTCCAGATCACATAATGAATGCCGCTGCTCTCATATAATTTGTAGTGCCGCAGAACTCCACACAGGTCTCCAGGAGACCAAACTTTTGACGTACTGGTATGCCTTTTATTGGTGGTGGAGTCCTGTAGAATGTGCTCTAAGGTCCACCTGTAAGTTCTGCAGACGAACGAGGCCGACTCTCTAACTCCACTGTGTGCAGATTGATAAGTTCCGAGACCACAGTGTCTTGTCATCAGCTTGAAGACTGTGGGCTGTTCTTTTCTGTCATGGGCATTGATGCTGCAAGATTCAGGCTGATATCCCTCATTCTATCTCCTTCATTATTTTCTGAAGGATTGCCTCAGGAGCAATTTGACTTCTTTGAGACTTTGTGGTGAGTAACCTTTCTGGATGTTCTTAGAAGGGCCTGCCTTCTTGCTGACATTCCTAGCACACAGGGCTACGTTTTTTTTATCCCCGCGGATGAACTAAAGAGGCGGTCCTTTTATTCTGTGGGCGGAGATTCTAAGCAACGGAAGTATGAGTCTCTAAGCAAACCAAAATGGCTGGGACTGATGCGGATGTTAGAAAAGAGTGAGCTGACTTGCGAGTGGTTTTTTTTTAGTTTTCATATCTTTGCCTCAACCATTGTGTGGTTTCCGCTGATCATTGTATATTCTTATTGTCAAGGTGTGTATATGTGCAGTTGGGCATTTAAGCACGTATTTCTTGATCCAAGATTTTATGTATGAACTAACATATTTAAGGCAAAGGAGTTGTTTGAGAGAAGGAAAACGATTGTTTTAGTTAGATTGACTAAATTCATCGAAATTGTGTTACAAACATTTCAGATTAAGGAATTAGAAGAAAAAAGAATGAGTGTAAGGACGAAATGATTACTAGTGAAAGTGAGTGGTACATATTATTGTTAAATGTAAAGTGTACGAGAACGTTGAGAATGCACGTGAATGTAACAATGCATTAATATGTGTGATGTTAGTAGTTGTAGTGCTTAAAATGTCCATGTGCTGTCCCGTTGCATACTGTATTTTGCCCATTTACCACATCTGTGGTCTGGGCTTATTTCTAATAATCTTTGTTAAACTTGTTGTTTGAAAAAAGAAAAATTAAGTATGCCAGATCGATTGGCTCTCTTACTTTTCTGGTGCTTTTCAGGGTCCCAGCAAACACTGTGTAAAATTAAAAATCTCTAGCTTGATTTCTTGCTGCCTCAAAAAGCAAGTTTATAAAAAAAATAATTTCTGCATTTCCCCATTATAGGCGGAAACCATGCGCTCCCTAATAATCAGGGTAGTAACTTTGAAATAAGATGATAAATATTTAATCACGTTTTTTATTTAGAGAGATCAATTTGAAATATCATGGCCGTCGTAAATGAAACAGAAACATGAGGTCTGTGTGCAGTTTATGTGAGTAGATTCAAGTTTGGTACGCCAAGCGGCCTGCTGTGGTAAGCATATTATTATTAGAACAACGACACCACCACCACCACCACCACCACCAACAACAACAACAACTTCGTACAGTGAGATCCCAGGACTTTGATGACCGCAAAGACATGGGGAGGGAGGAGGGAGGAGGAAGAAGAAGGAAGGATACCGTTTTATCATTTAATAGCATTAGGGAGACTGAGGTTAAATTGATTGTCATTATGTTTACAAAAATAATGTGTATTTTACATAACTTATTGTGGGCAGAAACTGAAAAATAATTATGATCTCTTATTTTTATCGTATGTATTTTGATGCCTCGTGCGTGTGTGTATGTGTATGTGTGTGTGTGTGTGTGTGTGTGTGTGTGTGCGTGCGTGCGTGCGTGCGTGGTGCGTGCGTGCGTGCGTGCGTGCGCGTTGTTGTCATATAAATTTAATCACCAGAACAAGCTCTCTGTTTACATTGGTACTTGGCATCATCCTCTTCCACTCGTTTTAGATCTTGTGTTTTCCCATATTTAAATAAAGAAATGTATAGCCAAAATCAAAAGTGTCCGTCAACATGACAAGGCTCGTTTGTTATTTTTAATTGTACTTCCTTGTATTCAAGTGAGTCTTCCTTTTTCTTCTTCCTTGTACCCTTTCTTTCTTCCATCTCTCCCTCCCTTCCAGTCTACGCCTCTGACATTGCATTCCCACTTACCCTGTGCTCCTGGTACTTATTCATAAAGGAAAAGCAGCAGGTATAAAGGTGGTATTCTGGACCTCGACCCAAAGCAGTTGGGGTTCAGTTGCTTGACGGTTTGACGACAAAATTTGGCATTTATTTGATTTCAGTATTTGTTTTTATTAGACGGATGTTGTATTCTCCCCCTTTTCAGTGTGAATCCCAATCACAAGCTTTTCATTTTTTTTTTCTTTCGTGCTGATGTTTAGGCCATCAAAGATAATTTAACTAGATGCCCGCCTGGCTTTACAGTCAACACAGAAAAAAAAAGGGGGAAACAGAAGTTGAATAAAGACGCGTGCAAACATATTTTTGTTTTTTGTTCAGCGCTCTGCGATATATACACTTTTTACTCGCCTGGAAGGAAGTCAACTAAAATATTTTCTAGATGTAGATAGATTCTACGCTCAGTAGAGCGAATTCAAAAGGACATCGACATTTTCATATACAGATGGGGAAGTATTCTTTGTGTTCGTATCCAGATTAGAAGTAGGAAGGTGATACGCATCACAGAACCACGCGCAAATAGAGGAAGATCACTTCCCACTAAACACTTGAAAGATGTTTGCAAATAAACCTGGGTTAGGTTTACCGGGAAGTGGATTCAGAGAACGTGCCACCGTCCTGGTTGACGTCCATGTTTAACGTCCTTGTCCATAAATCACGACGTTTCGAGACGAATGTGATAGCGTGCAATAGTTTTCTCAGCAGGTGGAGAACAAAGTCATAATTCATATCTATGGCGTTTAAGACCTCTCTCTCTCTCTCTCTCTCTCACACACAACACACACACACACACACACACACACACACACACACACACACACACACACNCACACACACACACACACACACACACACACACATATACACACACACACACATATACACACACAAGCACACAAGACTACACACAAGATTTCACACACACACAAGACTTCTGATAATGTCATGTGAACCGGCTTAAAATCTGAGCAAAATCATCTCAACAGTTGCAATTAGCATAGGTTGTAGAATGAACTCGTGTTCGCCATCACGGAAGACAATACCTAAAGAATGTGTGACCGGGATTCCCACCGAGGAATCTGAATCCAAATATGAATCCTTCTGGAAAAAAAAAAATGTTAAATAGAGACCTGACATGCAGTTGCCGCATCCATGAACTGAATCCTGACAACTCTGGGTGAAATTCCAGGGTACTTCTCCTACAAACTGTTGCCAAACGTGCTCTTAAGAAAATAGGTGAAATGAAACTAGAACATTACAACACACACAGTCGATTTTTGGTGATCCCGATATATGGATGCAATTGAGCCGTAAAAAACAGTGGTGTAAATATCTTTAAACAATATTTGAACATAATGCCTCACATGCTATGCTTCCCCCAAGGAGAGTATACCAGTACTACACTGTAATACCTAAGCTGTGTGATCTACTATCAAATAGCTACTGTGTAGTTTAATAAAAGTCCTGCCATGCGCTCCAATAAAAATAAGGAACTTGATAAGAAAAGACGAATATGTATAAACATGGAAGATGCAGGATCTTTAGGATGTGTGAAGGAGTTCAATTAATATGTATGATTGAACATGACAGGCCTTTGAACTGCACTAAGAAAAAACGATAGGAATTATCTAGGTATAAAGAACGAATAAAACTCATTTGCAAACTTTCAATAGCTAGTGTTTTCTTCAAACGCGGTTGCTTAAATCTGCAATAAAGTTTTGGTATCTCTTTACACTTGGAGAATTCCTCCATTATGTAGTATAATTCGAAAGAAAACTTTTACATACACATTAAATAGTTACTGAGAATACTGATTATGTCTATTCCCAGATTTATCTTGTGTGAGCCGAGGAGGGTGAAATAAAGAGGAGGGGAAAATAATGGAGGATGCTTGAGGTGGTATAAAAGGGATTATAGAAGTATCTCTTACTCGGGTCAAGGCATTCCTGCCGACGTCACTAAATGTGAGCCAAAGGGAAAGTTATGGAAATGGGATGATGTTTAGGGCAGGGGTGGGGACTATCGGGAACGACAACGCCAACAGGGAGAGGGGTGTTTTAAGTCAAGGGTGCAGGTGAGATTTCAGTGGGTACATCCACAAATACACAATGTAAAGGATTGAGGCTGCAGGTGAGATTTCANAAACAGTCCAACCCAGTCCATCTGACCTCATTTGCGCGTGTGTAACCAGAAGTATCTCTTACTCGGGTCACGGCATTCCTGCCGACGTCACTAAATGTGAGCCAAAGGGGAAGTTATGGAAATGGGATGATGTTTAGGGCAGGGGTGGGGACTTTCCGGAACGACAACGCCAACAGGGAGAGGGGTGTTTTAAGTCAAGGGTGCAGGTGAGATTTCAGTGGGTACAGCCACAAATACACAATGTAAAGGATTGAGGCTGCAGGTGAGATTTCAGTGGGTACATCCACAAATACACAATGCAAAGGATTGAGGCTGCAGGTAAGCTTGAGGATTTTTATTGACGGTACTAGATCAAGTTCTACATCATAACAAAAAGAAATCCAACCAGAGACAGGCGATGCCTATGGAAGAAAAGAAACAAAAGAACACGTCAACAACATTGGTAGGAAATTAACACAACTCACATATACTATACTGAACACCAATTTGATATAAAATTCCTAACCTTATTGTAAAACATGAATGACATAAGGAGGCGTGACCTTGGTAGATCTCATATGACACTCCAAAACTATCGATACACGCAAGTTTCCCATAAATGTAAATAGGATGATTAGATATTGCTTGGCCACCTGAGATTCTGTAGTGTTTCCATTCAGACTAAGTCTTGGCCCAATAGCTTAACATTCAATGGGGATAATGTGCTCGGGGAAGGTGCCACGCACATACAGGAACATAATCTAAGGGCTACCTCAATGACTATGGTAATATGATTATCTCCCTTGGACTATGACCACGTACTTCTAGAAAGGCAAGCTATACAGGATCAACGTTTAAAAGTACAGGGGTAAAACAGACACTGAGTCAACGTGATATATGACACGTTACAGATGTAATGATGAGTCAAACTAAGGAAAAGGAAATCAGGACAACAATTCTCTATGGGCAATGCATTCTCATTTCTTATTAAGGACTTTGTCTTTTCCAATCACTCTATCAGATCATTAGGGAACCTTCTGCCATTTATATACATCAGCTTCCAATAATGTTGTACTAATGCATTAGCCAAAACGTATAAAAATGAACCTTTCATGTACATGCAACGTCAGTGGGCAACTTAGTAACTTCACCACAATGAAAATAAAGTAATGCTGTGGGCAGTGGGCAGTAGAGCAGGCGCGCCAATCAGGTTGCATCCTGTGACTAAGGTCATGGCCTCATTAGCATAGCATGCGAAGAGCAGCCACGTGTCCGCACACCACTTGTTGGGGCTCCTAGTGAGCGCCAAAAATAGTGACTCACACAAAATTTCCTCAAATAACACAACCAAGGGGTAGAAGAGCAATACATTTACATCAGGTGTGCATTTATTAGGTCAGCTAGACATATTAGAAAGTGGCCGTGGCAGGTGAAAAGTTTTGCATGCAGTATACGAACCTCATTGGGTAGCTAAAGCTGCACTAGGGGATCTTGTCCCATAAGATAAAGGGGGGGGGGTGCATGCATTCATTCATCTGGAGCAAATATAAATACAAATACATGTAATATTATGGTATCATCTGCAGATTCATTCAGGCACATGTAAACATGGAGTGACTTGAGAAATCGGTTCTTCAATTTGATAAACATAACACCATGGGATCGTCATGTGAGCTAATGATTTTTCAGGTAATTGAGGGGATGTAACCCACACCAAACAGTTGGAACTGAATTCTAGCTGTGCGGAGGCTCCGCCTACCACCAGCATTCACGCTGGGCTGGGGCAATCAAACACTGAGCAGCCATACAGTAATACGGGAAACAGGTGTGAAAACACAAGTTCCTGCTATTCGTCTAGGGAAAGGCTTGGGGAAAGGTTAGCCTCTAGTGATTGTTGTATATTATATTGCCATTATGTGACCACCAATTGAAGCAACAAAACAGTCTCTCACGGAAATCAAGGATACAGGTGAGTAACAAAACGCATGAAATTATAAGGGCTAGACTAGAGAGGTGACACGTACACAGGAAAATATACTGTACATCATTAAACCTGACTGATATCCAAAAGTATGAGGTTTATCAAAGGGGTAAGGGAGAAGGAGATTTGCTTTTATAAAGCTGGAAGAGCTTCCACTTCATAATTATGTTCAATGCCTGATTCTTGAATGCGAAGGCATACAACTCAAATCATACGTAATAACTTCGCTGAAACCAGCGTCAAGATGCACGGAGGACACTTGTGCTCATGATCAAGTCCACTTCATTCTTAATCTTAATCTCATAATTTGAGACACCAGGTAGTCTTCCAGTCTAATCAGATACCAAATGCAAAACATATCTAAGGAAACAGAACTGAGACTGGCAGGTTATACACGCCTAAAGAATTGTCAGGGGGACGATGAGTTAGGGAGAGAGAGAGCGCGAGAGTGTGTCTACTTTGGGCCGACCACAAGACAACACTCTCACACACAAAACACGTAGGACGATATCCCGTGGTAGGCTTAAGTGACAACTGTTATTTTTCTTTACAATTTTAGGAGATATTGAATACAGAAAAAATGATAAGGAATTGAGCATAATTGCAACGTACAGTGATGATGATGATAAGCAATGTGAGAATAGTAATGGAGAATGGGTGATGACAGGGGATAGGATCAATCAGAACTGATGCAAACTCCACTGAGTCAGATATCTGTCTATCTGCACCAACAGTTTTCCACAATCATCACTATACTCAGGGTTTCCATGAAGAGGAATAGGATGATTATAAACTGCTTACAATGCAGAAATTTAGGATATTTCCAGACTCAACTCAAACTACGCTTTTGCAAAATCCTGACAATCCAAGGGAGGTAATCAGTTGCTCGGCTAAGCCGGTTACAGGCCTGTAATTTGTACTTTCACTTTTGGGTCCTACGACTTACGGGGTATATTTCATCTCCCCTTTCCCCTCTTTTGGCATGCCCTGCTTCCAGTAATAAGGGCTCCAAGGGGGGGGGGAATTTTCATATCATGGGAATCTGTGTCCATTTTACTTTATTTTACCAGGCACTATTTAGCCCTGGGCTGGAACTGCCAAGCGGAAGAGGAGGGGTTTGGCACTGACCAGTGAAAAATATAGGCTCTGTTTACAAATAGCAACCAAGCTCAAAATTTCAATGGGCTTGCTAGGGTTGGGTAAGTCTTAAAATTTGGGCCACATAATGAGCTTCAATCTGGTAGTGGTATGGGTCTGGGTGAAAGCTAAAACTTTGGGTTCAGAGGGCAGCTCAAAATGTTAATATAGCCCTGCCAGCCAGTGTTAGGGTAGAAATGTGTAAAATGACCTGTGATCTAAATAAAGCATCCATTTTTAAAGTTTCAGGTACAATTTGAGCCTTCTAGGTAAAAAAATAAAATGTGTAGGCCTATGTATTCGCACGCGGTCAAAATCAGCCAAATGAAAAATTGGGGACCAAATCAGAATTTGAGGTGATCTTTTTCAAAAGACATTTGTAAAAAAGTTTGGGCGTTGACCCCCCTTTTTCTTCCCGTTAAAAGATCAGGCAAAAGAAGTACTTTAAACCCCATGGAAGAAATTTCCCCAAATCACAGTGGTATATTATTATGTAGAATAACACAAAATGTTAATAGGGCCAAAAGTAGAAAAAACAATAGGTGTCAAAGACCAATATCGTCTCAATATTCCAGGAATATAACACACCCTCTAAAATAACAACTCAAGGAGGGACCTTCTAATATTATTGATTATCTCCCCTTGATTAGACAGTCTCCATGATATGAGAAATAATTATATAACACAAGTAAAGTGATCAATTTCAATGTAAGAGGCAGCAAATGAATCGCGCATAAAAGTAATGATTGACGGACGGAAACAGAACATAGAGACAGACAGGAGGTTAATGTGAATGCAAAGGGTGAACGCAAAATAGTAAGAGGATTAATGTACCGGTAACACGGTGCAAAACAATGAAAGCAATACATTGGAGAAAGGGAATGATAGGTCAATAAAGTCTTTAAGTAATGCCTTCTCCTATTGGACTTTCAGGACTTCTGTATTCTTTCAATTTACGGTACTGTCAGCTCAGCTAGTGCACTGACCAAATAGATCTATAGCAGTGTCAAGGCATAAGATAAACATTACAGTTGCGCGCTGGCGCGACTGGGACGCCTAATTAGCATAGCCCGCGTGGGCTGTCATGGTCAAGACAAGATCATGTGACCAGGCATCTTGGAGCTGGCTCAGACACGCACGCCAAAAAAGGCAATATGAGCATCATTACTATTGTCCTCTTACAGAGATGAACAGAAAGGCATTACGGGTGAAATTTAGCAAGATCAAAATTAGAATCTCAATAAATAGTTCAGTGTCTTTCATTACTTTCATCACTGTGCACGGGAACAAGTGGCGTGCATGAGACAAAGCGCATCAAAAATAACATAGAAAGACATGTTCTCAAGCAGCACTAATAAAACATTAACACAAGTCATGTACATTTAAGCCAGTGCCAACTTTTGAGACACATTACTATTGTACTGATACCAGAATTTGCACCATGATACCTATACGCGACGGAAAGGGGGATCTGTCAGCTGATGCCTGTAGGCAAAGGGCTGTAGAAAAAAAAACGTACTTTAAGTTCATTCTAAGTGCATCTTGTAGACAATGAATGTTAACGTCACTGAATTTGGCCACTTTAAATTAATAAAGGGGCTATGACGCACTAGCTTAGAGTCTACAAGTTGTTGTTAGTTACAAGCCAACGCCAGATACGCGCAATCATATCGACACAAACTTAGAGGCTGTGGCCTTCCGTCTCACTTCTTTACATCATACCCCCGCCATGAGGTGGTCATCTCAAGAACGTGGCCTAATTAATATTCAGAAGCTCTGGGGTTGGGGACTTAAACTCTGAAGCGGGAAAGCCAGTGACCGGCGGGCTGCTACAGCAGACTCTACCCAGGCACGCGTGCGCTTCATGTAAACAATAGTCATGACCTAAGCCTGCGAAATAATATTCACTTGCTTCCTATCCCATCAATTGATACAAGTAGGTATTTTCCCAATTTGATACATGATGCTAGTAAAGCAACTATAAAACCTGCAAAACTTGGTCACACAAATAAAATACAGTTGGCAGATAAGAATAAACATAAAATAAAATAAAATAAAATAAAGAATAAGCCCAAATACAACATGGAAAACAAAAGCAAATGTGGGACGGTGAGAAATGACTGAGTTGAACCAGTGCCGGGGAATTTCTGGAGTGGTGTCCCTTACTTTGCTGAACAACGAGACGAAGAAGGGAGTAAGCATAATATATATTATAAACTTCAAAATCGATAGCCCCAGAGGGCGACGGCCTTTTCTAGTGAGTATCGTTTGAAGGTTCAGCAAACTGTTGTCATGTTGTCTAACTCCTTTCTTCGCCTCACCAAGAACTGCACTTTGTTCGGCCTGTGTGGGATCACCTACTGCTACCCGAGTTCACTGGCACGTGGAAGAAGTCTCCCCGTCTCGTCTGCACCCTCCCTACCATTCCACCGGTCTACACAAAGTATAAAGAAAAGCTGCAAAAAAAGATGAAAATAATGAATAAAACATAGTCTACATAATAAAGCATTAGCATGCGAATAATCAAAACGCAACTCACCCATTAAAGGTCTGGATAAGTCTCAAATTTCTCACAAAACCGACACTGGCTCCAGAACAGATTATTCATCGAAGTGCTTTCTTCAACGACGCTCTGGGTACGAATGAGCGTGTCTGTCCACTCTAGCACCCCTGAAACTCTCCGCCCCTCAGCAGACCTCTTATGCAACTTAAATAAAATCTAAACCCTATCTCATTCTTATAACACACAACATATTTCCAAATGTAACTTCAAGCATACCAAACAATACATTCAAGAATTCCATAATAATAAGAAATTACAAGCGCACAACTAGAAATTATTAAACAAACGTCACAAACGTCATGTACTCATACTCGCACTCATCATGACATGTACCGGCATTCACGCGCGAGTCAGTAGCAGATACCCCCTAGTCTGATCATTCGCTCTCACATGCATTCTAGCTAATTACTATTCCAAACAATGCCATAGGTCAACCAGGGGTCAGCAGAGGCAGATACGCACAGAGGCAAAGATAACAATATCGGGAAGAACGGTCGTCTACTAGCGCACAAAAAAACTGTTTACTACACCGCCGCGAGTGTTAAATATAGGAATTTATGTTTTAAGTTGGTGTAACTTTGTAAAACAGAGCGAGATAAATTATATAATAATCACCCAGAAGTAAAGTTAAACCAGTATTATTATCAAGAGTGGAAGCAAGCTGTTAAGACTATGGATGGAAGGTGGTTAAAAGGGGAAANGGGGGGGGGGGGATAGAAGAAGTTTTCATTACTTAACATTACCAGTGCAGGAACCTGCTAGCCCACCTCACACACGCCTCAAGAATCAAGCAAACTAATACTGCAATGAATACGAAAATCAACTGAAAAACAACCACTGACTGGACACACAATAAAAAAATGAAAATGGAAATGTTCAATAACAGCAGATAATGCTCATCACGCTAAATCAAAAATCCCAACTCACCATCGAAGAGACAGTGTGAAATCACTTCAGCTTCACTTTAACTCATGCTACAATTCTGGGGCTGGTCAGCAAAACAAATCTAAGGAAAATGCGTATCTATTTATTCTATCAGCATCATCGACAAACTGACACAAACTCTAAGTGAGTGTCCTGCGCTTGACCACGCCCAACATTCCCATCCTATTCCTTAACAAAAGCTAGTACTCAGTCATTTACATAAAATATCAGGTATTTTGAGAGAAGTATGAAAAAATTGAGAGAGCATGGCAAACTATCTAATTAGCCAACTTCAGGTTTATATCATTATATTTTGAAGATTTTAGATAACAAAACCATAGTGCATAGTAAGACAATGGGAGAGGGGCTTAATTTCAAAAGCTCTGGAACCCACGCAAATCTACTCAGCACAGCGCGTGGACCAGGGTTACATCAGGTTACAGGCCTGTAATTGTACTTTCACAATTGGGTCCAACAAACTTAGGGTTATATTTCATCTCCCCTTTCCCCTCTTTTGGCATGCCCTGCTTCCAGTAATAATGGCTCCACGGGGGAAATTTTGATATCATGGGAAACTGTGTCCATTTTATTTTATTTTGCCAAGCACTTTTTAGACCTGGGCTGGAACTGCCAGGTCAAGGGTGTGCTCAGGGAAGAGGAGGAGTTTGGCGTTAACCGGTGAAAAATGTAGGCTCTGTTTACAGATAGCAACCACGCTAAAACTTTCAATGGGCTTGCTAGGGTTGGGTAAGTCTTAAAATTTGGGCCACATAATAAGCTTCAATCTGGTATGGGTCTGGATGAAAGTTAAAACTTTGGGTTCAGAGGGCAGCTCAAAATGTTAATATAGCCCAATAGAAGAAAAAAGAGTCCAATCCAATTACAGGTCTGTAACCATCAAGGTTGACTTCTCGGTCAAGACCGGAGACAACTAATCTCACGGGAACAATTCACCAGGGGATAGAACTCGTGGCTAGGTTGGAGCTGACCGGGGCAAAATGGTCACTGGAAGGAAAGAAACCGTGATCAAAGATGGGTACCCTGCCAGGGGAATTTGGGGGGNGGGGGGTGGAATCATCAAACAGGAAAGAGGGGGAGTTCTTGTTTAAGAGGGCAGGGAAAGGGCAGACGCTGGTACCGCCATCTCATGTACAGCAACTCTCATATCATAAAGAAACAAAAGGGGGAGGGTGGTTTGAGGTAAAAGTACGCGATAAGGGGATGGAAGATGACTTGAGGTAAGAGAACAAGGTTGGGAAGATATTGGTAGCAACATGTACAGTAGCTTGCCCACACTTGATACGGAGTATCAAACTCGAAAAGGAGTGGATAATTATTATACATAGAGCATGAAGATTAAGTATCATAATAGACTTTTCCTTATAAGTCAACTTCAGTGAACTTAATTTTTGATGTAAGCAAAATAGTAGTGTGATTTCGCCGTCAAATCTCGCTTTCAAAAGTGAAAATAATATGCATCAGCCAGTGAAGACCAGTGTAACAGACCATCATATTCTTCTGACAAAGAAAACGTGGAAAGCAGAAACAATGGTGGCTGGAACTATGGCTTGCAATAATACATACAAAAGAGCGTGTTTCCCTTTGGTCAATAGACTCAGGGCAGGCAGAGGAAAAACCAGGAGAGAAATCATAGGAAATCTCCACTGTTGCTTGTGGGTAACGATGGCAAGCACTCATGAACCAAACAATCATGGATTGTAAAAAAAAAAAGGAATTGACAGTTCTTAACTGAAGGCTACTCTCTAGAAATTGACAGATGCCTTTTTGTAGAAAAATGAGTTAGTAGTTTATTCAGAGATACAATTCTTGTTTGTTCCATTTAAAGCAAATTTGAGCTTTTTCGACTGAATTCATTACGAGTTGTGAAAATACAACACAGAAGAACAATTGCCTTTATATCATTTCCCTTTATTTGGAAAACATTCTGAGTCCATTCACTGAGGTTTGAAATTAAGAAAAAAAAAGCTCATCAATTTTCCATGGAATTAGTTTTCATGCGCATATATATATATATATATATATATGCANATATATATATATATACATATAAACTTTACCGGGATGAAAGCTTGTCCAACACCAGACAATATTTATGCGACAAAAAGTTGTCGTGTCATAGTTTTGATGACATTATTCCCATTATCATGGGGAAAAGCATCATCCAACTTGAAATATCCTGGAAGAGTTGTTAACATTATGTTGCAATCTTGAAAATCTTGGTTTCAGATTGTGGAGTCGACGTCATGGCGGTCCGGACAGTTCCACTGCAGCTCTATCAAGTGTTATCCACGTCAATATGTGGGCCAGGGTTCTCTTGCTTTCCGTCCTGTAAACATATGGATCAGCTGACATCGAGTGCGTGCAATCCCCCCAACCAATTCATGTTTCTTTTCAATCGTATTTCATACGTAATGGCTGTTAAATTTTTTTTCCACATCTGCAGTAATTCTCGTATCTTGGCGTTGTCGGCTACCCTATCTCCTGTAGTTTTGGTGTAGAATGTCCTTGCAACGAGAAAAAGTACAGACGATGATGAAATATTAAATCGGCACAGAGTTTATTCTTTGTCTGACACTCTTACACTGACTAGGAAGTAAAAAAGAAATAACAAGTGGGGAGTTCCTTATATGAACCACATGACGAGGACATAACACAAGTTGGTGTCGGCTGAGTGTTAGTAAGTAATACACTGTACTAATAGATTCAGACATTCTTGAATTACACATTCCATTTAGAGTTTGTCCGAGTTTATCTTTCTTCATGTAATGTATGGTATCATTGCCATTTCTTCAGTGCATACGTAGGTGCTTAGCTACAGCCTTCAGAGGTAAGTGCTATTGTTGGATGATGTGCAGTAATATGTTTATGTCGTTTACTTTCAGGTCTACACTTCTATAATGGTCAGTTAATAGGGTCACACAGGTTAGTGGCGATACAGTTTTTGTCAGAAGAAGATGACGATTTCGACGCAAAACTGTTGTTTATTTGTTCGAATACAAAAAACCAGATCAGTGGAATCCCTGTCGATATGATTAATCTATGTATAGAGAGAGTACCTAGCGCATACCATAGACCGGCGAACTTGACACGCGGACCAATTTATCCAACTTTACACACCAATACTCAATGATAGCACGGTCTATCTGCATAAATTTAGCATCAGTGAAAAGCTAAATCTATCCCCCTCAATTTCATATCAGTAACATTACATCTCATTGTGTAAAACATCGTTATAGCCCCTGTTAAAGACCAAGGGGTAGGCGTCGCACTGCCTGCCTCGTCGGGGTTATCCTTTCGCACTCGTACCGGTACTGTGTTACAAACGTTGGTGTTGTCTGAATGACATTTTTCAGTGATCAAACTTCCTGTTGGCGCTTAGAATCATGTGATTGAGAAGATAAGTAGACGGAGATCATGTGGCAAATCGCCCGAAGTTTCACTATGGTTTCAGAGAAAAATACGGCGTATCAAATGAGCTAGCATGAGTGTTACCAAAATGAGACTATCATTCAACTTGTCTAATGAAAAGTGACTGGACGTCTAGACATGTCTCGGAGTGGTAGACGTCCCATGAAATCCCAATGTTAGCACCTAGCATTACAATTTAATTTTGTCAAGTTCAGTGCTGATCAAAGGAAAGATAGATACTATACTTTTCAAAGTACCGATAAGGCTGATCTTCTACAAAACGTCTACTTCTAGACTAAACAAAAAACAAAAGTTTGGGGAGAGGGTATGAGGCGGACGGGGGTGGAGGTNGCCAGGCATAGAACCAGATCTATTTATCATGTAGGGTAAAATGTATGATATAGTCGCTTCATTCGTCAGTGTGATGATATAGTCTAGATTTCAAATTATAAATTGGAGGCATAGTAAAGCCTTTGATTGTAAGACAGAATATACAGAAAGCATTGTAATAATTGAGTAAATTTATGTCTGTTGCTGTATATCTTTAGGGAATGTTTGGTCTAGACTCATTCGAGTTTGTCGAATTTTGAAAGACCAGTATGGAGATATAAATCCAGGTCTGAAAGATTTGTTTGCAAAGGGGAGGGGGTGGGGACCGTGATTTCGACTTACTTGTATTCGAGGAATTCATGCTTGACTGTATTATCTACTTCATAGATTTAAAGCTTTGGAAGCTTAATCTACCCCCTTCCCCCTCATAAATGATTTCAAATTCATCTTGAGATCCTTAACTTCATTTTTTAAAATGCATTTAGATCTAAGCACGTCTAGCATTCGGAAAATCCTGGAATGCAAAAATTATTTCCTGTTTCCCATCCATACACGTAATGACTGAAAGTATTTTCTATAAATCACAGCTGATTAATGTGTGAAGTTTTAGAATTAAGATAAAAATTGCTGCAGTAAAGCACTTTTATAGACGCATGCTTTCTTTCACTCGATTCCCATCCATCTCTTTCTATCTATCTTTCTATCTGTGTTTCGCTCTCTCTCTCTCTTTTTCTCTCCCTCTCTTTCTCTCTCTCTCTCTCTCTCTTCCATGATATGACAAGGGTACCCAGCGCATAGACAGACTGGTGAACTTAACACACGGACCTGTTTACACGCCACTAACTTATTTACTGCTCGGCCTATTCGCATTAAGTTTAGCATCAATTGCAATCTCAATCGTTTCCCCTTAGTTTCATATCAGTAACCCCACATTCCAATGGGTAAAGCACAGTAAAGCTCGACGCATAAACTTAGTCAATAATATATCAAAATTAGGCTTAACGTCTTGTGCAGAGAGCAGATCTGTAAATATGTTTAATGTACGTGAGAAATTTGAAACGTAAAATTGTATCGAGGGTCAAATATGGTTAAGGGTTATTGTAAACTCTTGAAATGTCTAATCCTTGAAAAAAAAATGAAATCATGACGTACCGTTCTTTAAAAGAAAAATTAAAAAAAAAAAGTGGTTAAGGTTCAAAATGAAAACTACAAAGTGTGCAGGACGTCCTATACAACAGAATGCGGATATCCTATACAACAAAGTGCTACAACAAGTGGCATTAAAAACTGATAGAGGAATCCAAGGGATCTCTATTGAAAGCATAAGTGCACTAGGGCCTAAAAAGAGCCCGACCAGAAATGTTCAGCGCTTAACTGGCAGCAGAGTTAACCTTCATGGTTTTTACTCTCTGGCATTTTATGTTTTTGAACAATAGTATTTGGCATAGACTTTCACTTCGATGATGTTGATTAATTTACGAAAGTGGACAGACAGTCAGACAGACAGACAGGCAGGCAGGCAGGCAGGCAGGCAGGCAGGCAGGCAAGCAGGAAGGCAGGCAGGCAGGCAGGCAGGCAGGCAGGCAGGCAGGCAGGCAAGCAAGCAAGCAGGCAAGCAAACTGACTCACAAAATTAATTTAAACGCTTATTAATCTTGCTGACAGTAACTATTCGTGTCATCAGTGGAAGAAAATAATGATCACGATGATGTAACATTGTCTAATAATGTAACAGTTACCCGTGCAGTTATTGACCATGGAGTTGAAAGACACTCTTTCTTCAACCTAACCGAAACTAACATGAATCAATGGATGAAGGGTAACTTTAAAAAAAAACATCTCAGCCTCCGCGCCTCTAGACCTAGGCTAATACAGACAGTATCAACGAATTTCATTAATAGGCACTATCTCATTTTGTATCTCTAATCAGCTGATACGCTGGTTTGGTTTAAGAAGGCATTGCCTACTGAATGAAAGGTAACTCCACGTAATACAGTCGCCGTTTTGTCCCAGCAAGTCCAGTTGTTTCGGTTACAGACTACTTTTTTCTTCTATGGGCTATATTAACATTTTGAGCTGCCCTCTGAACACAAAGTTTTAGTTTTCACCCAGACCCCTACCAGATTGAAGCTCATTATGTGGCCCAAATTTTAAGACTAACCCAACCCTAGCAAGCCCATTGAAATTTTGAGCTTGGTTGCTATTTGTAAACAGAGCCTACATTTTTCACCCGTCAACGCCAAACCCCTCCTCTTCCGCCTGAGCACACCCTTGACCGGGCAGTTCCAGCCCAGGGCTAAATAGTGCCTGGCAAAATAAAGTAAAATGCACATTTCCCATGATATCAAAATTTTCTCCCTGGATCCCTTATTACTGGAAGCAGGGCATGCCAAAAGAGGGAAAAGGGGAGATGAAATATACCCCCTAAGTTGTACGACCCAAAAGTGAAAGTACAATAACAGGCCTGTAACCTTTCGTCTTGCCTAATCATTGCAGTGTTGCCCCGCATAGTCTCAAAATAATTTTGAAAAACGAAAATACATATCGAAATAGTTTTGAAAAACGATTCTAGTCTCTCACAATAGTTGTGAGTCCCACAATAATTATAAAACCGAAAAAAATAGCTTTTAGAATAGTTCTGCAAAATGATTCTCACATTAGCTGAGTCTCAAAATAGTTACAATAAAAAACGAAAACGAACTTGCTTTCAAAATAGTTTTAAAAAACGAATTTTGACATTTTCGTTTTCGTTTTAGTTTTCGTTTTAAGTTGCGGATAATATTTCGTTTTAGTTTTGATGTTATTATCGTTTTCGTTTTCGTTTTAGTTTTGAAGTTATTATCGCATTCGCTTTCGTTTTTGTTTTATTTTATTGTTCAAAATCGTTTTAAGTTTCGCTTCGTTTTGAACAAAAGTTTCAAATAACTATGTTTTTTCGTTTTCGTTTTAGTTTCGTTTTCAGCCCTGATTCTGACACACCAATAAAATGTTATCACAGAGATTAAGAGTTATTGTAAACTATCAAAATGTCTAATCCTTAAAAAAAAAGGAATTAAATCATAACACACTGTACTTTATGAAATATGTGAAAGTTTGAAATGACAACAATATAACCAACTGATAAAATATTGTATCACAGATTAAGAGTTATCATAAACTCTTAAAATGCTTAATCCTTGAAAAAAAATTAAATCATGACACACCGTACTTTACAAAATCTGTGAAATTTGGAAATGACAACATTCTGACACACCGATAAAATGTTATTACACAGATTAAGAGTTATTGTGAACTACTGAAATGACGAATCCTTGGGGAAAAAAAGTTCAATTCGTGACAAAGTGTCCAGGTCTAGACCTACCTGAAATCTTTCATTATGACGTCCTACAATATTTCAGAAATTGCAAAGAAGAATTAGTAGTATGATGAAGTATACATGTGTGAGCCGAGGAGGGGGAGAGATTATAGAAATGGGATGAAGTAACTGGGATAAAAGGAATGCTTGAGTAGAGATAGATAAAAGGGTTTCACGGAGTACCCCTGTCTTGGGTCAAGACAATCCTACCAAAGTGTGAGACAAAAGGAAATTATGGAAATGGGATGAAGTTTAGGGTAGGGCTAGAGACTATTGGGAACGACAACGCCAACAGGAAGTGAGCTAAGGGAGAGAGGTGTCTTAACTCAAGGGTGCAGGTAGGATTTCAATGGGCACATCCACAAATACACAATGCAAGGACTGAGGCCGCAGATAAGCTTGAAGAATTTTATTGACGGTACTAGATCAAGTTCTACATCATAACAAAAAGAAATCCAACCATAGGCAGGCGATGCCTATGGAAGAAAAGAAACAAAAGAATACGTCAATAATATTGGTAGGATATTAATACAACTCACATGATACTGTACTAACACCAATTCGATGCCACCCATGAAGGGACATAATCTAAGAGCTAACTCAATGACCAGGATAATATTTTCATGATTATCTCCCTTTGCATATGCGCACCCAATTTCACAAAGCCAAGAAATCAGGGTCAGCGTGTAAAGACAGGGGTAAAATAGACACTGGGTCAGTGTGACATATGACACGTTACAGGGATAATGATACGTCAAACAAAGGAAACGGAAATCAGGACAACAATTCCCTACTGGCAATGCATTTTCATTTCTAATAAAAGACTTTCTCTTTTCCAATCACTCAATCAGTTTGACAAGCTCTGGAACTCACGCTAATCTACTCAGCACCTCGCGTGGACCAGGGTTACGCCAAGGTTGATCTCGGTCAAGACTCTCACGGGACAATTTACCTGGAGATAGAAATCATGGCCAGATTGGAGCTGACCGGGGCAAAATCGCCATTGGAAGGAAAGAAACCGTGATCAAAGATAGGGACACAGTCGGGGGGAAATCATCAATTAGGAGAGAGGGGGAATTCTTGTGTAAGTTGGCAGGGAAAGGGCAGACGCTGGTACCGTAATCTCATGTACAGCAACTCTCATATCATAAAGAAACAAAAGGGGGAGGGTGGCTTGAGGTAAAAGTGCAAGATAGGGGCAGACATTGAGTTGGGGGGGGTGACTTGAGGTAAGAAAGCAGGGTGGGTGCAGACGTTGGTAATAACATGTACAGTAGCCTGCTCACACATGTAATTTTCACCATACTAAAAATGAAAGTGGTTTCTGACTGAGCGAAATACCGAGTTTAGCCTAGTGCTAGCATCGTCGTCTATCAAACACGCAGAGAACTCTTTTTAGACCGCCATTTTAAGCATCAGGCCTATTCGACGTTATCACTGAAAGACCATTCACATAAAATTATTCAGACTGATGAAGTCTAATCATACATACCTATTCTGAGACATGCAAAGACAACATTCAGCAGAAAGCAAACAAAACTCAAAACTCACGGACGATGAAGATGGAAATGAGAATGTATTCAAGTTTTGAGAGAGGCATTTTGGTCAGCTGGAACTGCGCTCTAATTTTATACTGGGCCTTTACATACGAATTTGACGTTAAAAACCAAATTGTTTTCTCTCAGTACAATGATAACAGATGCACGTATACAATGGGGCGAAAAGACGCCCTGGTATCGCAGACTCGGCCAACTCGCAAATCCCTCACGGAATAAGGTCTGCAGAGCCAAGGCGAAGACGAATTTGGTAGCTTCAACACTGGATTGTGGATAGCTCAAGGAGCATAACTCTAGACGAGTCAAATTTTCAAACATCTTATCTCCCTTGATTGATTTCCGAAGTACGCCTCTTGCTAGGCTGGCCCACCATTCCCTACTGCCCCATCCACCCGGCCACCAGCGGGACCCATCACTGTTTGTGGCAGCTGACTAAAATTCCATGACGGTGTTGATATAGTATGTGAAAATAACGCCATTCGTTTTCATGCTTGAAATAGGAATTAGGATCATGAGGGGAAAAAGAGGGGTGGATTGGAGGAGAGGGGTATGGATTCCACAAAGTAATCATGTAATCATATATAAGTCTATACATAACGAAGTAGACTAGACTTATCTCAAGAAAATATACAGATCAAAGCAACACACACACACAACGAATGATACACACATCTTAGTGTCTTCTACTCCGAACCAAAGGTAAGCAAAGCAAGCCAGATGTGGCTGTAGCCTTGTGACGTCCCGAGAGAGAGCGAGCGGTGAAAACAAGGGGGACGCAGTCACAGCCGGTCAAGGAATGGGCACGAGATTTGACTCGCGAAAAAGCGCTTAACATGCGTGTTGTCTAATTAGGGTGGCCTGTGGCGATTGCAATAAGTAATTGAATAGGTAAAGAAGAGACTTGGTTGCTCAGATATTGTAGTTTTTCTTATCATCAGAGAAACACCGCTAGCTTTAATGATCGAGGCTACTTATTTTGCTTTTTATTTACGGATCAGTTTTAATGATATTGCACATACATAATAAACATCAAGAACTGTTTATAAAAACACGCTTTTATTTTGCCATGGTTTTCATAATAACAGTGGCCATGTTGAATTTATTTACATAATTTTTAGATCGTTATATCTTCACTACTTAACATCAGATGTTTCACATTTTACATGTGCAACTCATCATTATAAAACATCAAATAAAAATGCTGCAAGGAAATTTTGATCATCACCATAGCTACCCATCACCGCTATGTCCGTGTTGTATCAGATTTCCAGTTATATTTATCCATGCACGTTGAATTTATTTACATAATTTTTAGATCGTTATATCTTCACTACTTAACATCAAATGTTTCACATTTTACATGTGCAACTCATCATTATAAAACATCAAATAAAAATGCTGCAAGGAAATTTTGATCATCACCATAGCTACCCATCACCGCTATGTCCGTGTTGTATCAGATTTCCAGTTATATATATCCATGCACGTTCACCTGAAAATAAAAAAAGAACTAATCATAATATGAAACACACGTTATAGTCTCACTCACACTTACTCAGTAATTTCTCCCTCGAAACTGTCTCACGTCCTCATCTTTATATATACGTCCTTGTTTTTAAGAAAAAAAAAATCAATATGCTAGTAAAAGATACAAGATCCCGTTCTTTCAGCGCTCTAGTACATCTACATGTAAATGGAGGTGATATGATTATGATATGAGGAATCTGTATGATAATTACAATAAGGAGATTAACTTCAGCCTTAAGCCAGTGTAGTTAAATTGAGATATTAAAATGGCTACGTGATTACTGAGTTATCTCCTCACGATTATTAATACATGTATTATCATAGAAGGATACGTTGCAGTTTGTTGTGGTTTTGCAGTTCCGTTAAGTGTGTTTTGCATGTACATCACAGTAACTTTCAGGGTCCTCACGAAGAAGTCTTAACGGTCTACTTAAAATGTTGCTGGTATAGTATTGAAATATTTCATCTACAGATATGGCGGTGTTTCCCCCAATGTGTGTTGTGATTGTCCTCCTTGCCTTGATGACTCATGGCCACGTGATCCTATCAAGTCCTTTGCAAACGCTTAACCAGCCCAAAGCGGAGAAGGCGAGGCTTCCATCTCCACTCACATTTCCTGGGTCTTCTCCGATTCAACCAATAAACAGACAGTCGCACTCTGCCAACGAGCTTAGTCTCCATCGCTCTCAACATTTGCAAGACTATATAGATACAGCTACTCAGGGCGAATTTACGATGGAGCATAACAACGATCCCGACACTGAACCTAGGGAAGATAGTGATTATCAGAAATCGATTTATTGGCCACATTCTAAACAGCAGGATTCAGTCCTGTCACCCGAACAGCGCTCTGACTCTAGACAAATTTCAAACAATTTCAACCGAATAAAAACAGCGGGACACTTCCTAACTCAACAACCCTGGACCTGGCTACAGAACGAAGGCGATCAAAGCTACAAATCACAAGTAAAACACCCACGTCATAAAAGATGGCAGCCAGATCCAGATAATGCCGGGCACGTATGGGAACTGAGCACGCAGTCTTTGCTGGAGAATGCCAGCGAACAGTCCTGGGTCATCTCCAATGATGTGGCAGCTATGGAGTTAGATCAAGTAATTTCACCGTGTACGTACAACAATATCTCCGTGGATTGCTCGTACAGGCACCTTCCCAATGTTCCTGATTATCCGTTTCCAGTAACGATTACTCAGTTTGACCTTTCCAACAATTCCATCACTGAGATACCTGACTTCGCCTTCTTCCGTTACACCAACCTGACCCATCTGGATCTTTCAAGAAACAATCTGTCCCGGTTAGGAATTCATGCATTTGAAGGACTCTCACAGCTCCAGTACTTAGACTTGTGGAATAACGCCTTGAGCATGGTCCCGGGAAGGTTCCCACTGGGTGTCTTCACGCCCCTCTCCTCTCTAAAATATCTGTTTATCAACCGGAACACTCCTTGGAAAAGTCTAAACGACACAACCATGAATTACCCTGACGCTGCTCTCTCTAGCCTCACTGAATTACGTACTCTCTACATGGACGGACTGACGTCAAAGGATCTAGGACCAGGCTTCCAGTACATGACCTCTTTAAAGAAACTTATCCTGTCCGGTGTCAAAACTGGGGCATGTAAGCTGTACTCTCTCAGCAGCATGATGTTTTGGTATGTACCGAATCTAGAGCATTTAGAACTGGATGGATGTGATTTACAGGGTGATCGGATACATGAAGAGACTTTTTCACCCCTGAGAAGACTCGTCTTCTTGAATGTATCCCATAACGAGGAGATTGGTCTCGAATACCTGGACAGGCTTTTCTTTGGACTTCATGACACATTAACTCTGCGGGAACTACATATGCAGCTGGTTATAAATAGGCATTCAATTGGCATCTGTCTGGACAGTTCTTACATATCTTACTTCCCTCAATATTTGACCTACCTAGACGCAGGAGATAACGTTTTTGAAGGCGTGGACAGAGAGGTCATACGAAAACTATCTCCTTCATTGCAAATTTTGGACGTAAGCGCGAATGCATTTGCATTTGGGACATATTTTCAGGACTTTCCTATGATGACAAACCTGACACTGTTTCGTTACAATGGAGGAAATTTTACCCGCACGTTGCCGTATGTATATCCATACAAATCAGCCAAGCCGACCCGAACCAACACGCCAGCCACAAATTGTTCTTTGTACGAAGAACAAGAATTGGATGAACCGAACATAAAACAATTTGTCCTATTCCTGCCGCCAAATCTGCAGTTCGTGGAGATGAATAATGCTGGGTTGAGATTTGAACTGACCAATCTCGATGTTGATCCAAACAACAAGTTGGAAAGCTTGAGCATGATAGGCAACAACTTCCCCCGTCTCGTGGGACCGTTCACCGGCCTAAATTCACTCAAAATTCTAAATCTATCTTCAAGCAATATCAATCTAATTTCGAATTCATTTTTCAGGAACCTAACCTCATTACAGATGCTTGATCTTGGATCAAATTTTCTAGGCGACTTCCTTTATGAAAACAATGACGTCCACATATTCTCCACCCTTTCGAAGTTGACCTCTCTCGACATCTGTTTTAATAACATCAGACAGCTTCCTTACACGATATTTAGCGGCCTGGTTAACTTGAAATTCCTTCGTCTTCACAGAAATCCTCTACTGAGGTTTGACATCGACATGTCAGACCTGAGTAATCTTGAGGTTTTGGATCTCCGACGCACCCGGATAGCTGTCCTGCCTGTGAGTATAAGACTTCACATGGATTCTCTTCTATCCCGACACATGGTCCATCTCAACTTGGCTGAGTGCCCCATCGACTGTAACTGTGACAACCTGGACTTTCTCACATGGCTGGCCAACTCTAAATTGGATCTTCTGGACAGCGGAAACAACAACTACTGGTGTATCGATACTGCTGATTCCTTGAGGCTAATCAGTGACAACTACACCTCTACAGAGACAATGTTAAACAGGCGCTGCAGCTCACACATTGCGCTATTTTTCTGTTTTGCATCCATGACATTCTTGGCAGTATGTATAATCGCAGGTGCCATTGTGTATCGCTTTCGCTGGAAACTTCGTTATCTTTATTATGCCGCGTATCTGCATTTCAAACAGAATCGGAGAATGTCAGTCGTGGAGTTTAAATTTGACGCCTTTATCTCCTATGCCACCAATGATAGCAATTTCGTCCTCGGAAAACTGTTACCAGAAATGGAGAGGAGAGGACTGAAGTTGTGCATTCACGACCGTGATTTTGGAGCCGGGGATTACATCGCCTCCAACATTGTCAAAGCCGTGTGTGGGAGCCGGAGGACAGTGGTGGTTCTGACCCGTCACATGATGGAGAGCTACTGGTGCGGCTATGAGATTCAGATGGCCAACATGGAGTCTGTGCACACTGGCAGGCCCGTTCTGATCTTTCTCCTCATGGAGAAGATTCCCGAGAGCAAGCTGGGCAAAGAGATTCTGTACAACATCCGCAACAACACGTACATCCCTTACCCAGATCTGCTGCCTAACTCCACTAGTATAGGGAGACTGTGGGACAGGTTAGCCGCCGACATCAGGGGATGAAAAATAGGTGCAGCTAAAGTGACTTCATATTTTTCTTCTTCTGTGTTTGATGAATTTGACCATGCCTAAAGCTCCAGTTCATCCCAGATCACATAATAAATGCCGCTGCTCTCATATAATTTGTAGTGCCGCAGAACTCCACACAGGTCTCCAAGAGGCCAAACTTTTTACGGATGCCTTTTATTGGTGGTGGAGTCCTGTAGAGTGTTTCACGGTCCACCTGTAAGTTCTGCAGATAAACGAGGTCGACTCTCTAACGCCACTGTGTGCAGATTGATAAGCCCCGAGACCACAGTGTCTTGTCATCAGCTTGAAGACTGTCAAGGGCATTGATGCTGCAAGATTCAGGCTGATTTCCCACCATTCTATTTCCTTCATTATTTTTTGAAGGATTGCCTCAGGAGCATTTTGACTTCTTTGAGACTTTGTGGTGAGTAACCATTCTGGATGTTCTTAGAAGGGTCTGTCTCCCTCTGACATTCCTAATACACAGGGCTACGTTTGTTTGATGGCCGCGGATGAACTAAAGAGGCGGTCCTTTTATTCTATGGGAGGTCCCTCGGAGATTCTAAGTCACGGAAGTATGAGTCTTTAAACAAACCAAAATGGCTGGGGCTGATGCGGGTGTTAGAAAAGCGTGAGGTGACTTGCGAGTGGTTTTTTGGTAGTATTCATATCTTTGCCTCATCCATTGTGTGGTTTCCGCTGATGACTGTATTATCTTATGGTCAAGGTGTGTATGTGTGCAGTGGGACATGTAAGCACAGATTTCTTGATAGAAGTTTTTGTGTACGACCTAACATGTTTAAGACAAAGGAGTTGTACATATTATTGTTAAATGTAAAATGTTTAATGTAGAGTGTACGAAAACGTTGTGAATGCACGTGAATGTAACAACGCATTGTGAACATGTGTGAAGTTAGTAATTGTAGTGCTTAAAATGTCTATGTGCTATCTCGTTGCCTACTGTATTTTTGCCCATGTGCAACATCTGTGGTCTGGGCTTATTTCTAATAAACTTGTTAAACTTTTTGTTTGAAAAAAGAAACATGAAGTATGCCAGATCGATTGGCTCTCTTACTTTTCTGGTGCGTTTCAAGGTCCCAGCAAACACTGTGTAAAATTTTAAATCTTTAGCTTGATTTCTCAAAGAGCAAGTTTCTACAAAAATATGTTCTGCATTTCCCCATTATAGGATGTAATAATCAGGGTAGTAACTTTGAATATAAGATGATTAATATTTAATCACGATTTTTACCCAGAAAGATCAATTTGAAATTTCATGACCATTGTATATATGAAAGAGAAAGATGAGGTCTGTGTGCAGTTTATGTGAGTAGGTTCAAGTCTGATACGCCAAGCGATCTGCTGTGGTAAGCATATTATTATAACAACGACACCACCACCACCACACCACCATCACCACCACCAACAACAACAATCACTTCGTACAGTGAGATCCCAGGACTTTGATGACCGCAGAGATGAAGATATGGGGAGGGAGGAAGGAGAAGGAAGGATACCACATTTATTATTGAATAGAATTAGGGAGACTGAGGCTAAATTGATTGTTATT
>JAWQUT010000393.1:449222-489434 GCA_033807755.1 Ellobium chinense
CTTTTCTTAACTTCGTGCGCTATACTCTCCACGTCCCGTTGCCTCAATAAGACCAAGCGGTGTGACGTCAGAGGCTGACACTGAAGGTTAATAGGCGGCCAGCGTGCGTCCCCAAAAAACATCCCGTTAGGCCAATACATGGAGTAGTTATTATGAGGTTTTTATTCGATTCGGCGCTTTTAAGGTACGCTCGAAGTAAGATTGGATTATAAATAACGAGAATTTAAATATTTTAAATAAGCGTATGATTTTATTTGGGTGCTTAATCTTTTGCTCACATTTTGGGGCATTCAGTGAATACCTTGAATATTATTACGCTACGCCACTGGTTATTATGTTTACAAAAATAATGTGTATTTTACATAACTTATTGTGGGCAGACACTGAACAAAAATTATGATCTCTTATTTTTGTCTTATGTATTTTAATGCCTCGTGCGTGTGTGTGTGTGTGTGTGTGTGTGTGTGTGTGTGTGTGTGTGTGTGTGTGTGTGTGTGTGTGTGTGTGNTGTGTGTGTGTGTGTGTGTGTGTGTGTGTGTGTGTGTATGTATGTATGTATGTATTTTTATTGTTGTCTGCCAGCTTCAGACTCCTAGGTATCCTAGCAAACAGTGAAAGTTTCTGATTTTACTCAGCATAACACATGAACAGAACGATATAGAATCGTACGCTGAAAAAGTTCAAAGCCATGGCTGCAAAAGACTCTGTTCCTCTACGGGTGATGAGTCACGCTGAGACTAACAGCCCGGGCGAAACATTGTCACATTCATCAAAGCTGCGCCATCCAGTTGCTATCGTCGCTACCTCGATCGTGATGAATGCGCTTTCATATTTCAAGTACTAGAATAGACGTTTTTCTATAACTTGCTTTAGTCTACCATACAAAAAAGTATACCAGTTATAGAAAATGTTGATCACTAACATTGTGACATTTTGTTTTTTATTGCCTATATCTAGGAACCCACTTTGTAGAAGGACAGAATTAGGAAAATTCTTATGAAATACTTTCCCGAGGCACATACAACATGACCATTGTGGGATCGGAACCCACAACTTCATATCCTGAGTCATTTGGCCATGTCACTCCATAAGTTTGTCTCCGCCACAGTCTTGGTAAACATCATTAGAGCTACAGTAAATTATTCATTTCTTTGCTATGAACTGCAACACATTTAGATGCATTTTCCAGATTTAACAACATTAGATACCCCTAATCTCAGTGCACATACTCTAATATATTGAATATGTTAATGGATAAAATGCGTCCTTTCGTATCCAGAGAGTCCTCAAATAAAGGACACGGTCCAGTGCATTTCCAGTCAATTGTCTTGCAGCTAGTCACAATGAGATTTATTCCGCTAACGCAGGAACTGAGATCCCAGATCTTGAAGGTGAACAGAGCCAGCCGTGATCATGTCTTTGTCTGTTGCAGAAAGTGATAATAAAATAAGTTCTATACACATGGAAACATTGATTTTATCGGTAAATTGTCATTAACAATACACAAATTTCAGTTTTGCTGAGGCATATTAGATGAATATAAAATTGCTCTTCAATCGCTATTTTCTCAGCACTCTTTGCCACTCCAGACAACTATAGTATTATTTATTAATTAGTATTATCTCGGGCCAGAATAATCCTAGTCATTATTTTTCATCTAATAAAAGGACAGCCATTAGTCTTTCATGCACTTTGACCGGTTGCAAGACAAATAGACTAGTCTGGAGGAATTGATCGACACATTTTTCTGGCCGTCAGTTTATTTTTGCTAGGTGTAGCTGTTCAACCATGCTTCTCCACATGAAAGCGCCGCTTTAAAAATAGATTAATCTGATAAGGTCCTCGCTTTGAGTCATCCGAGGCTTCCAAAACAGGAGGACTAAAGGGGTTTTATACTGTACTGTGTAGTTGTTTATCGATGATGAGGACACTTTACATTGTTACCATTCTTTGATTTAAAAGTTAAACCAAACATGTATAGATTAGTAAAATACTTTAAAAGTGAATGGGGTGAAGACATACGTAGACTTAGTAAATTATGTTTCGGAATATTGAAGAAATATAATTCAGAAATTTGAGCCAAAATGGGCACCCTCTGGCAAGGAATTTTTTTTNGGGGGGGGGGGGGGGAGGAGAACAAGTAGAGAGTGTAGTTTGAGAGAGTGAGTGATGATAGCGTTAATGTCATGATTTGTGTGCCTGTTTAACTCTCGAAAGTCTGGATGTCAGCTAGATGAGAAAGTGGTAGATGAGTGGCAATAGAGTGCATGAGGAACACGGTTTATGTCTTGACAGTGGATTGTACTAATGTTATATATTGTATTGTAATGCATTATGTTGGCCTATGGCCTAATAAAACCTTTGAATTGAATTTGATGTTCATTTCCACAAAGCAGTCCAATAGCGATAATTTTGAGCATAATTAATTGAGGGAGAGAGAGGATACTAGACTATCGGTCTAACGAACAAAAATCGATTTCTAGCTCACATGCATATGTTAGTAGGTTGTCTCCATTAGTGATGCCACTCATAAAGATTTTCCCCTAAGGTAGGGTAAAATTAATATGGCTTAACGAAAAGCCATTTTCCCCAATGAAAAGGAGATTCGCTTTTCATAATTATCTCTTGGGAAGATACCGCGGTATCATATAACATTGGAGCTTGGGTCCAACGTTGTTCTCGCAACAGCTTTTTTTTAATACACAACGTAGAGGAATGAAACCTGGCACACATATGTAAAATGTACCAAACCTGTACGTGGCTAAAACATTTTTTTCTTAACTATAAAAATGAAACTCAGTTTGGATGACACCATTAGATCTACATAGTGTGTTCACAAAAAGATTAACAAGTTTAAAAAAAAGATCTTTATCTCTACTGAATGGACTGTTTCCAGATTTGCAAAGGCTTCTAAATCAATTGTTTTAACTGAAAATACAGTTTTTACATCGTTTCTGTGTCTTTGATATGTTTATGTTCATAAATTATATGAGGAAAATAAACAAGAACAGGTTAAGTTTCCCAAACATGCATACAGCATAAAACTTGAAAATGTAAACATTAATGACAATGCATTGGTAGAAACTGCTTAAAGGTAATGAACACAAATATAATATTGAAAGAACCGCTTTAGAGGCATTTACTTAGAGGCTGCAGGAGCCAAATTGTAAAAGCTTGAGCCATTTAATAAAAATTTCTTCTCTAACCACAGGAATTTTCCGAGATGGCCAAGACTAGTCTGCAGGTCTGGTGCCATCACTGTGCTCAAATTATATACTGTTTACGGTGGGGATCCTTCGGTTAGATTTTTCACAATTTTAAATTACATGAAAAGGGGTTAAAAATTTGGCCTTCTTTTGCAGATCACAGGTCCGCACAAATGAAATCCGCTGAAGCCATTGGGAAACACTGCCTGCAACAATTTATTTTTTTACAAATTCAAAACTGAATTTCACCACTTTTGCGGTGTGGTTTCATGTTATATGATTATTTCTACACAATCTGTCCAAAGGACAGATTTTATACTCTGCTACTATCGACTCGGATAGTCCAATTTTTTTTACCAATTAGGCTCCTGCAATCTAGAGGCAACAATGCAGTGCGACAAAACTGTAAGAACAATAACAGGGTAGAAAGTGAATATAGAAAGATAGCCCGGAAATCAACACCATTTTGTCAGTGGTACCTTGTTGAAGAGTTGCGTTTGACGGTGCCAAGTGTTGTCAAAGGAAGTCAATTATTTAACAGCAGAAGCCAGTGCTTTTTGTTGGTCTTCAAATCCACTTTTCAATTTTTTGTCAAATTGTCAAATTATCTACGAAGGTACATTGATGTGACATCATTGACTTTACCTATACATATCTACGACTGAGTGTAGAGCAACAAGCCCTCAGAGTCAGACAACTAGTTTTTTTTAAAAATAAATATATGAACTGCCTATATGCACTATTACCATAACTAGCAGGTCACCCGTTCTACGAACGGAAAGGAAAGGAGGATGAAAATAAGAGTATTTGAGATAGGTTTCTGAGGAACACAAAGTACATATGATGAAAGCGTTTGCAAAGGCTTCTAAGACAATAGGCTTATTTCTCATCATTTCGCGAAATAGCACTCTTATTTTTGCAAAGTCAGTGAGAATTCATTATTATTATATATTTCATCCATCAACAATGTTGAAAGAAGCTATGTGATCAGTGGATTTTGTATGTAGTTATACTTTGACTAGATTCGATAACATTATGACTTCCAATGTCAGTGTCACAAAAAGAGAATATGGATAAAGTAAAAATCTTGATTTTTCTAATGAATACAGGCTTCTTAATCAATTGTTTTAACAGAAAATACAGTTTTCACATCGTTTCTGTGTCAATGATATAAGTTTATGTTCATAAATTATATGAGGAAAATTAAGCGAATTTTTAAAAGAGGACAAGAACAACAAAAACAACTAAAAAAGACAACCAAAAAAAAAAAAAAAGCGTTCCTACTATTGGTAGATCTATTCATTCAAAAACCACCCTTCGCTGCTCCAACGCACAAGTGATTTTAGATTCTCCATCACTCTCAATTTTTGCAATCATGACTTCAATAAATGATGAAGAACTTATTGTTTACCATGGAGTCACCGCACATAACACTTTCGTACTATGATCACTTTTCGAGGCGCGACACAGTGGTGAAACGTGCGCCGTGAAACGCACAGCTCCAGTATAATTCTCGCCTTAGCCTACGTTTAGTTCTGTTCTAATTATGCGACTTTGGCGTCACAGGGTTTGCACTGGTTGCAATGCAGAAACGAACTGGGATGTGTCATCAATGTAATGTGGCTACTTAGCAAAGCATGGGAATGGGTTAAAGCCTTGATAACACGACCAGATTTCTACCAGATTGCCAAACAAAAATGGTTAGATCAGAGAAGCTCAGAGAATCCTGACTGTGTCTGGCAATCAGTGATTTAACAATATCTCAGAAAGATTCAGGAAGCTTTGCAAGAAAATAGCAATCAGTCTTCCAGTTACGCTCTAGTCTCTGCAGACTGAGTGTTCATGTGAATCGCATCAGAAAGGATTACAGTGCTGCATGCAGGCTTTACACCTATTCAGGAGACTAAGTTTGGCGTTCCCTTTTTGTATAAAGATACAGCAGAAAAGAGGAGTAGATCCAGACATGACTGCCTGCTCAGTGCAACATTCAGGTTCTCAACACATTCACCTACAATACTGTATCTACCATCATAGAATAAAATAGAAACTCATGACTTAAGGATCAACAACAACAACAACAACAACAACAACAACAACAACAACAACAACAACAACAACAGCAGCAGCATCAGCAGCAGCAAACTAACAACAAGAATAACAACAACATGAACAAAAATAACAATATAGCAACAGCAACTTATTGTTACATGTTTAGCTATTTATTACTATTAGAAAAAGGACAATTAATTTATTAAATTATGAGACACCGTTTAAACAGATAAGACGAGGACTGGATAGCTTCTTATCATTTACAATGACAAAGAGCAGTCTGAGTATTTATATAGACCAGCCAATGACATAAAGCATTAAAGTGCAGAGTATAAAGAGCATCCTCTCCCACTACTTCAAATTCGGCTNGCATCAGCAGCAGCAAGAAACTAACAACAAGAATAACAACAACATGAACAAAGATAACAATATAGCAACAGCAACTTATTGTTACATGTTTAGCTATTTATTACCATTAGAAAAAAGGACAATTAATTTATTAAATTATGAGACACCGTGTAAACAGATAAGACGAGGACTGGATAGCTTCTTATCATTTACAATGACAAAGAGCAGTCTGAGTATTTATATAGACCAGCCAATGACATAAAGCATTAAAGTGCAGAGTATAAAGAGCATCCTCTCCCACTACTTCAAATTCGGCTTGAAGAGGTTTTTGAATTGTTGCGAGTGGAAATGGAGCCCCCTGTCTTGAATTTCTCCCACTTGTCCAGTAGAACTGGCACAGTATACAGCACTGGATTCAGGGCAGAGTTGATGGGAAGAACCAGCACGGCCGACCATGTGTAGGCGTCTTTTGAAATCTCATGACCACTAAGAGCCAGCAAGCCCATGAATCCTATTGGAAACCAACACAAGAAATCTGACAACGCCACCAAAGACAGCTGCTTGGCAACCATTATATCTTGAGCCCGTCTGACACTAGTCTGTTCCCCAGCTGATCCCGTCATTCTGTTTTCTGATATTGCCCTGTAGATGAGATACTGACCACAGGCAATACTCACGAACATGATGAAATTCAAAACAATGAAAACCGCCACTGAATAACTCCATCCTCCTGGGCGTTCCGTGGTCAGTGGTAGACCCAGGCACATTCCGTTGGAGGAATATATTGTCCAATCTGAGAGCGCTGGTAACAGTGGAATCAAAGCCAACACTAAGCCAAGACACCAGGCTGTTACACAGCTGACAATACGTCCGATCTTGGAAAATCTGTGCCGGCCGAAAGGAAACTTGATAACCAAGAACCTGTCGACAGTGACCAGAAAGATGAAGAAAGCTGACGTTTCACTTGAAAGTGTGGACAAAATCCCCGCAGCCCGACAGCGAGTGCTGTTTCTCCAGGTTTTCTCATGAAAAACGTAGCTGCCCCTGTAGTGCACATCTGTCCCAGCAATGACAACCAAGTAAATACCCATCAGGAAATCCGCCATGCTCAGGTTGGTAATGAAGAGTCCGTAGGATTTTTTTAGAACTCGTCTATCAAACATGACCCTGTAGACTATGACCACGACATTGCCCAGCAAGGCAAGTATCCCGACCAACCACAGAAGTACTCGCTGTGTCTCGTCTTTCACAAGATCAAAACACGAGGACACAGTTCCCTGTGGTGCGTGACAAGTATGTTCGGGAATTCCCGGACCTCTGATTTGAGGACAGCACAATTTGTAGTTGTCAGTGTACAAATTTGTATAGATAGTGACTGCTTTCAGAGAGTCCGGGTGGATTTCCACAAGAGGCACGTGACGAAGATCAATTGTTGTAAGAGCAAAGTTCTCGGGGAAGGTGTTTTCTGTAATTTGTTCAATCTTCGTAAGACTGAGATTCAGTTTGTTTAACCGTGTCAGTCTCTGCAGCAAAGCCTGATTAAAGTGAGTAATGGCTGTATCCGAGAGATCAAGATCCTGAAGATTTGATCTTCCCTGGAAAGTTTGAAATCCACTAAGAGGCAGCACTTTTAGCAGCTTGTTATGTGACAGATCTAGATGGTGGAGATTTTCCATGAGTGAGAACATACTGTGCTTTGTGATCTCTGTGATGCGATTGTAACTCACGTCCGCCAGATATACAGTTTTCAAACGATGAAGATCTGCTGCGAATCCACCAGATGCGTCCCGAAGTTTACACCCCGACAATCGAAGTTCTAACAACTGATAAAAGTGCCCCCTATTTTCAAAAGTAAAATTATAAGATAGATCCACTCCTGATAAGTCTAAGTATCGCGTCAGAGGACTGATAAAGGATAGACTGCGAAGAGATCTAGACATATCGAAATCATCAGCAACAGTAACAGTTTCACCAGTGCATCTAAAGCCATCAGCACACGTCACATTGCAGTCGAGCTCATCATCACCTGATGGACATTGAGGACTTCCGTTACAAACTAGGTCAGGGTGAAGGCAAACCTTTCCACCAAAACAGGCAAAATTTCCCTTACAGCCGGTAGGCTCCACATTGAATTCCTTCTCGTCTTCTCCGTGCGGGCAATCCTTGTTACCGTCCAGAACATAGTGTAAGGGAATGCAGTACGACCCAGGACACTTTACATAACCTTCAGGACAAATGAAGTTCTGGCAGTTGCTTAGGTGTGACATGTCTCTACAGCCCACTACAGTCCCATATCGATCTTTAAAATACACACATAATGGGGACCATCTTGAAATGTTATGATGCAAGCAGAACTTAACTTTCTCTAGTTTACCCAGCATTTCATCAATAGCACCTTCGGGACCGTTACAGTTAATAACACCATCATTCAAAAAAACTTCATAACCACACTCGTTTCTGTTACAGATGAAGCTACAACCCATCATCCAAGTTGGAGTGTCTTCATCAACATGAGGAGTTTTCATTCCATAACTCCCGCAGTCTATTACTCCATCGTGGACATAGCTCAAGGGCAGGCATGTTCCATCGAGGCAAAGGTATCCTGAGCATTCTCTACAATCTCGCTCGTCACTTCCATCATAACAGTCCTTAAATATGTCACAGCGAGATGATACAGGAACACATTGACCGGACTCACAGGTAAACTCGTCAGGATCACATTCTCGGTATAAGCATATGGTTTCATCTCGCCTATTCATACAATCTGGTTTGTGGTCACATACGTAAGAATAGGGAATGAATGAACCAGGTTCGTTAGCAGGCTCACAGTTGAACATTGGAAATCTTGCATCAGAGCTGAAGAGTAAATTCTTAACATTGGCTGGCATTGAAATGATCGCATCATCCAGCACGGTGAATCCTCCGCGATTCACGGCATCAGCGAAGGTAGCTTCTTTGGCTGGTAGAATTCTGATATCATCTGACTGACGATGCTCTATTAGGGGGATTTCACACAAGGGCGCTTGCGTCCAGGCCATCCCACAGGCTTTATTGACAAATCCATTGACAACAGTGGTTCCAAATTGCTTTGCAGTCCCCCTGAATTCCTTTGGAGAAAAAAATAGCATCATACACATTAAGAATGCAGTGCATTACGATCAATAGTCTCCGGTAAACATAAAAGTGAAGTCAAAATATTTGCTCCTTCTACTTGGAGTCCATAATTTTGACCCCGCTTCCTACTATCCACGTATCATTAGATTTTTTATTTCATCAGCTTGTTTCACTCTCTTCTGATGACTTAGATGTGATCCCACATGTCTTCAAATGAACCCCCTAATCACCCACAAGAACTTTGACACAGTTTTGTTTTTCCTACCCTTCCCTCCCTTCATCCAATCACCCTTTAAAAGAATCTTAATATATACTGACACATTTAGTATCCTAAAGAGGCTTTTCTCCGCGTCCAATACCCTTTTGCAGCCATTTGTGTGAGATCTTTAAATGACCTCTATTTAAAAAAAAAACAAACAGTCCAAACTGCAGTAAATGTCGCTCAGCTTAAACCCCATTACTTGACCCAAGTGACGTCATCCCACTCAATTATCACTGACTGGAAGCATGTCTTCAAGATCTAATTTCTCCTGGTCCCTTCTTCCTAAAGACCGGCATCTATGCACTCAAGATGAACAAAGAAAGTTTGCCAGTTTTCCGCCATTCGGTCTAATGGCTCACTGACGAACAGGGCAACATTTTTGCCAAATTACATGTAAGTACAGTATTTTTTTTTTTCATTTGGTGGAAACCGAAATTGGTGGTTCTGGTCATGTGGTCCTAGATTAAATTGGTAAAGGGAGGTCGAATATAAAGAAATTAAAACAAAGAAACATTAATTCGGATATCATGGAAATCAAAACTAATAAAAGTCATGACCAGAAACAATGGCTATAATTGTGTGGTCCCCGTAGTTGCGCGAAAGTGGGGTTCCTTTTGTTCTATATTCGGTCTCTTGGTACCATAGGTATATTATTAAAAAATCTTTGTCCTTCGTGCTGATCAGGCAACCCTAACAGATTTTAAAAACATGAAGTGACCATCTTATTCATACAATTTGTCCGATTTCTTTAAATTCCTGCTGTACTATGTAATATAATTCATTGTACTCCTAGTTTCCATTAAAATTGGATCTGGCATAGAATTTGATTTATCGATTGGCGCTTTAAAAGCAAAACAGTCCTTTTATCCTTTGGATCACTAATGGTTTTGCTTATAATAGATTCTACAAATCACAGTAGCAGCTGCAAAGTCACAGTGCAGGTAATCACCGGAGTATTGACACTCTGTGGGGTATTTATTGATGTCTAATGTTCTGGGAATTCAGTTAAATGAGTCATAAGGGTGCAATGATAGCTCTTTTTGAAGCAAAGCTTGGACCTGTCTCACTGCCGAAGAATTGGCCTCTTGTGAACATCCCAGTAATGATCCAATATGAAATTTAAAGCAACCGGTATTCTTATTACTTATTACTTATTTACATCTCTGGTGACTCTTCGTAGCACGATAAACGTTGTTCACAACTTCTTTTTACACAAAACTCTAGTCAAATTTTCTGCAGATAGTTTTCTCAATACAATATCAGAAATGGCATACTTCTTTTACATAAAGAAAAAGGCGGGAAATGAAGTAGCATTTCGTGGAAAAGCATTGTGAGTAATAAGAAAAATCGGAAGTTCCGAAGCAGCTATGTTCTTTACTTAAAAACTTAATTTTTCTGCTTGCGGCTGGTTTTGGTCAGATAAATACTCCTTCGCTTCTTTTTTTTTTTTTCTTTTTTTTTCTTTTTTTTTTATGGTATTCAATGAAGCCCATTGCATCTGATTTGTAATTTATTACGGCGGCATTCAACGCCACAACAGTAAGATAATGGTTGTATTTACTATACCCATGATAGTAAAGGGCACCCATAAGCGTCTCTATGTTAATCTCTCATACGAAAAGAATGTCTTTGTCATGAACACTGTACTAGATGTGTGCATGTCCCATCGTACACGGACACTGTCTTTGGTATTTTTAGTGCTGTACTAAAATGTCCTTTTCCTCCTTCTTCCCTGTGCAGACATTCTTGCATCCGATTCATAAAGGCAGCGAGGCGAGGACACACTGATTTTACTAGTTAGAAATAATTCGTCATTCCTACTTGTGTATACTGTCTCTGGGAAAGCATGAATCGAGATAAATCCACTGTACTCTGATTTGCAGGTTTCTGGTAAGGACAGTTTTTAAAATCTCCACGAGATTTTGTTAAAGTTTTTTTTTTATTTGAATTTATAAATTTACGTATATTCGACACTTTTTTTTTTGTTTTTTGTTTGTTTGTTTGTTTGTTTGTTTGTTTTTTGTTAAATCAAGATTTAAATGCTTAAAGTTAACGAGTTTACTAACAGATAAAAGAATCAATTCATCCCTAAGCCCTGTAGGTCCATTGTACATCTAGCTGACATGTGAGTAGGGCAGTGTATAGTCAAACTTGCGGAAACTTGTCTGCTACTTTTTATGCTTTCTAGAGTGGAAACAAACATTTCTCTGAGAAGAGCAACCATTATTAGATTAATAAATTGTGATTTACAAGCATTGAACTTTTCATTTTTTCCCCCTTTTTCGTGAATACACCATTCTGTTATGAAGTAATGATTTTATCAAATCAAAATTCCATTTAAATGTCTTGAGATTATCTGAGGCACCTGTACTAGTAGTACTTACCCACACTCCACAATTCTGACCCAAATTTGAATTTGGATAGTTTGGGAACCAGTGTGATATAAGAAGGGGATTACCATTGCCCCACTGGAAAGTGGTCGCCACATTTTCTGTATTCTTTCTCAGACCAATGATCATTGCCGCATAGGGATAATTCTGATCATCAGACCAGTTCCACAAAATGTCATCTGCATTTACCAATACCTCAAGGCGAGGACGTAAAAAGTCGAGCTCTTCTTGAGTTTCGATGGAAATAAGTTCTCCCCCGGCGGCTGCACAACGAGATGCCGCCTCGTACCAAGTGATCGGATTCATGATACCTATGTAAGAGACATAATACCATGAACCAGTACTGAGACTTTCGTCATGGAATCGAGCCATTTCGCCGCAGAGCCGCCGTGTCAAAGAGGCGGCTAAGTCATCGAAAGTTTCCTCATACAGATAGATCCAACCATGTTCATCATAATATTCGAGACATTTGAATGAGTGATAGTAGCTGGGATAGAAACTTTTGTCTGTAATTACGGTGAGAAAAATTTTGGCATTGTACACGTTTTCGCAAACCTGTGACATGAAAGTACCATATCCATTACTTCCATTAATTTGTTCCGTCTCAGCTTCCAGAGTATATTTCGATATCACCATGAATACAACGTGGATAGCATCAGTTCTCCCTCCCTGAGATTCTGAGAATGCCTCAAGTGGAGACGTTTTTGTTGGCCGTGAAGTAGAGGAGGATGGAGATGCTAGAGCTGTGAAGTTGACCATTGACGCATTGATTATGGCTTCTTTCAGCTCATCTGTCCTGTTAAAATCCAGGAAGGAGATGTGCTCAAAAGGGCCAGATGACTTCATTGAGACAAAGGCTACCTTAAGACCTGTTGGCTCAGATTCTCCTGGTAACAGAAACAGATCCGGAATTTTGGTAAAAAAATTCATCTGCTCCGTCTGTTCCTTAACGCTGGGAAAATTGCCATCTGCGATCAACAGCAGGTCGACGTTGTCAGCATGGCAACTGACGAGAAGAGGCATATCAAATAATGCTGTCACAAGATCTGTGGGAAAAGAAAATAAAGCCATCATCGTCATGACTATCAATGACTTACCTGTTCTTTTTATTCCGGCCTATATCGTCACTTGGATGCAATGCTGAAATTCGGGTTTTGATGCCTTTGTTTTACCAATAGGATGGCGCATAATAGTTATCCTTTGAAAATTATTAAAGCCATTTCCGTTTTGTTTGTATTATCTCTTTCTGGCCGCCTGAGGAAATTAACAATGGCTTTAGCATCGCCGATCGGACTCCTGAGGTCAGTGCAAAACCGCTGAAGTCGAATGGGTTTTGTCGAAGTTGTTTGAAAAAGGAGGCAGACACTGTTTGGAAGTAGAAGATTACTTCATGAGAGAATGTGGTCACCACATTTCTTTAGAGATCAGCCGCGTCTCTGACACACACTAAAAATCCTACGTTGTGCAGACTGTTTTAAAAAAACCTCAAACGTGTAGCTTCACCATTTTCAAGATGCGAAAGGAGAATGCGAAAATTTTCTTTAGCACTTGCACCTATAAGACACAATAATATGAGAACATCGCAAGCTTTTTAAGCTTTTTTTTTATTTTGACAGGCACTTGTCAGGGTATTTCACAAATTTATACAGCAAGTGCTCTTAGCCGACATGAGACCATGCTGGGCTTTTACACAAAACAATGTCAAAGTCAAAAACTGAAAAAACTTTTTTTTTTTTGAGTGTATCTCACATAGTTCAAACTCAACAGACAGAACTCTGTTTTATCAAATAAACGGGGCTTATTTCCGGTGACAAAAAAGTGTATAGTAGTTTTTTGGTGTGGCACAATGTAACATAAATTCAACCTATGACCTACTCACGAATACACTGTACTTTGATTGGAAGCCTTGGAACCTCAAGGCGTATAAATATATGACATCATTTCTTTTGTGACGTCATTGATATGTGACGTCATTTCTTTTGTAACTATTTTCCCTGCCGTGGGGTTTCCCTCCATCTAGATTTTAAAAAAAAAATATTTCGGTCTGTCTTTCTTATCGCTTGTCACCGCTTTCTTCACGTTTCAGTTTCAGTTCAGTTAAACATTTGAATTAAAATACTTCAATACAACTGTTGCTGTACAATAATTCCTTCATTGTCCCGTGTGCTGTGTGAAAGTGCGTTTAGATGAATAGTAAATATTGCTGACAATGATTTTTAACGTAAGCACAAATATTGTTTGACCCGATGTCTATTGACAACCCAGCTGGTAAAATGAGGCAGATCTCTGGGAATAGTCGGATTTTTTTTTTTTAAAGGAGGAAAATAACGGATGAATGAAATGCAGACTAAAATAAATTTTGTGTTTTTTTTTACTTGGCTTAGACTACTTGTGAACTACGTGCTTTCCAATCATCATGCCTGATTTAATTCTCTGCACTGTAAAGACATTTGAAATATAATTAAAGTCTAAGTAAATTTAAGTAGGTACGAAAGAGAAAAAAAACACCAGAAAGTATAGAAGAACAAACTAGTGTGAAAGCAAACAAATAAACGTGAAGAATCAAAAATAAAGACTGAAAATATAACTAAAGTTGTTATGTTGGACCTTGAATGAATGAATGAATGAATGAATGAATGAATGAATGAATGAATGAATGAATGAATGCCTTCTTTAGTATCTTGCAACCTTTGAGTATCTGTGTATCGGAGAAAGAAAGCGAACGTTGAAGAAAGGAAGACGGGTCTAATTAGAAATGGACAAACAAAATTAAGGCTTAAGATTACGGGAGTCCGGGGTAGAGAATAACGGTCGTTGGACACTTAGAATTTCAAAAATCCTACAAAAGCACTAATCCCTGTGAGTGACGTCACTCATCCACACTGCCTAGTCTTCATATAAATCGCGGTATTTTTCTCCGGGGTGCTTGGTATGGCAGCCGTGTTTGTTGAATCGGGTTGCTAAGTGCTTAACGCTGTGCGGACTGCTAGTTTGTAAGTCCCCTTTTCATGATGGCATTTGGCAATATCCGAGAAATAACTGTCAGTGCTTCTCTTAATTTTTCTTTCTCTCTCTCTCTCTCTCTCCCTCTCTCTTCTGTGTTTGTGTTATATGTGTGTATGTGTGTGTGTGTGTGTGTGTGTGTGTGTGTGTGTTATGGGTGTGCGCGCGCGCGCGCGCGCGCGTGTGTGTGTGTGTGTGTGTGTGTGTGTGTGTGTGTGTCTGTGTGTGTGACTGTGTGTATGTGTGTGTGCGGGTTATCTGTCAGTTCTAGGCTCCGAGATATAGTAGCACGCAGTGAAAGTATCTGATTTTACTCACCAGAACACATGAACAGAACGATATAGAATCGTACGCTGAAAAATTTCCAAGCCATGCCTGCACTTTTGAAGGGATTCTGTTCCCCTACGGGTGATGGGTCACACTGAGACTAACAGCCCTGACGAAACATTGTCACATTCATTAAAGCTGAGCCATCCAGTTGCTATCATCAGAATGTCAGCCGGCCTACAAATAGCTGTGGACACTACCTCGACTCAGATGAATGAGCTTTCATATTTCAAATATTAGAATAGACGTTTTTTGAATAATTTGCTTACCATTACGTTTGGAAAAAGAGCAAACTAATGGTCTGCAAAGCTCCTATGCAGTACGCGATCTTTTACATGTGAATATTCGGAAAAAAAATAAATTTAAAAGCTTCGGTATGAAGGGTGCGATTAATTTCAAAATATCCCAGCACACCTTTTTTCTCCTTTTATATTTCGAACTTTTTAAATAAAGGGAGTAATGTAAGACATTTTAGATAGGTTCACTCAGCATTAAAACGTTGCTGGAGGATGAAAGGTGCAATGTGGAATAATAGCCAAAAGATTACACCTGAAGACACCTACAAATACTGTATAGTCGTTTTGCAACTAGTCAAGAAAATGCTCATGTCTCTAATTTAGGAACCGAGATATCAGTCTCAGAGACAATAACTCAGAAATGACGAAAATTGAAGATGGAATAATGTGGCTCAATGTGTAACTATAATCTAGATATAGAAGCAAGAAATTCTAACAGGGAAACCGAATCACTCAGCTTTAGGAAGTATGTCTGAACTATGATTCCGTCTGATAAGGAAGACAACTTCTCTGAACAAATAACTCCATATGAGAAACGTGGGAGGAATCTATTTGTGTCTCGCTGCCAGCTTCGGCATTTATACCATGGTCGGTAATCCACATTTTATGAGCCAGAGGTGTACCCTGAGGTGGTAAAGAAGAGAAGAGATAGCTGGATCTAGCCCCCGGCATTCTCCTTGCCTCATGCCCAAGGCTTCTGCTCAGTACTTCTTCCTTGTTTTTTTCTGGAGTGCTCTATTCACCCGTTATCAGCGTTGTTACCACATTCCACTTCAACTCTGAGAGGTGGGAGAATGGAGGGAAAGGAGGAAGAAATGGGAGAAGATAATAGGTGGGACACATTCATAATTTTTTTTTCAAGTTGGGCAAGGGGGGGGGGGGGGGNAGGGGGGGGGGGGAGGTATCATTTATACCCCCCAAAAAATATATATATAATATCATGGAAAGTGTTGATCACTGGCAGTGTGACATTTTTTTTCATTGCCTACATCTAGATTTAGGAACCTATTTTACAGAAAGATAGAATTAGGAAACTTTAAAGGAAATACTTTCCCACAGCACAAGCAACATGAAAATGACGGAAATGGAACCCACGATCTTCAGATCCTGAGTCCAACCCCACAACCATTCGGCCACGCAGCTCCACAAATTTGTCTCCGCCATTGTCCTGCTAAATATCACCAGAGTCACAGTAAATTAAACATTCCTATGAACTGCGCCGCATTTGGATGCATTTATCAGATAAATGACAACACTAGCTATCCCCAACCTCAGTATACTTATTAAAAATAGATTTGATAGGCCCTGCTCGCATCCAAATAGTCATTACACGGAGTACATGATCCTATGCATTTTTAATGAATTGTCTTGCAGCTAGTCCAAATGAGACTAATTTCGCTTAAGTGGGAACTGAGATGTTAGGTCTTGAAGGTGAAGATAGTCAACTTTTGTCATATTTTGTCTGTTGCAGAAATCGCGAATGAAAAAAATGTTCATACACAGGCGAAAAAAATGATTTTATGGGTAAATTGTCAGTAACTGCAGAGATATGTGAAGCATATCGGATGAATATAAATTTGCTCTTCAATCGCGATTTTCTAAGTACTTTTTGCTACTGCATGGGATGACTCTCTGCCACTCGAGACAACTATATTATCTCGGGGGAGATTATAATGCAAGATTATTTTTTTGGCATCTAACGAAACAGCAACCATTAAGCTTTCATGCGATTTAAGCCCCAATTTGACTGGCTGCAAAACAAGTGCACAAGTCTGCAGGAATCGATCGGTACACTTTGCTGGCCGTTGGTAACCTTTGGTCGAAATGCCTGTTTAGCCACGCTCCTCCGTATGAAAGCGCCGCTTTGAAACACTCTGATATGGCCTTCGTTTTCAATCTTCCGAGCTTCCCGGATTTTATACTGTACCATGTAGTCGTATATCGATGATGAGGACATTTTATTTTGTTATTGTATTTTATTTTCGTTCGCACAAAACGGTCTGGTAACGATGATTTTGAGTATAAATAATTGAGGATGGCAGGAGATATTGTCGGCCTTGATAACAAGAGATCTGTTTACAGCCCACATTCATATGTTAGTACGTCCATTAGTGTTAACACTCGTTGGAATTTAGAAAGTTAAAATGGCTTTACGGAAATCCATTTTCGTCTGTGAAACGGAAATTCATTTTTCGTAAATTCTGGGCAAGTTCCGCGACGTATAAAGTAAGTATTGTGTATAAAATGCCTGGTTCTTTTCCTCATTGCAGGTAACATTATAGGATGATAATGCTGAATTTGCTTCATCACTTTGCATAGCGAAATGTAGATAGTAAAAATCGCTCTCCCTATAGGGGCAAAACACATGCCCACAATGGCATCACTAACCTCCATGCACTTGATGTCTTTTGCATGTTATTCTAAGTTAGGAGCATAGCGAAATGTCAAGTCGTACTGTGACGACGCCCCTCGAAACATGATGAGAATTGTGCATTTTTAAACTAAAGCATTATGTCTGTCTGGTACAGAAGTAGACTATAATATTCTAATGAACTCTGAGTATTGGGGCACTCCAGAATTAACCTCTGAAAGTTGTAACGGTTAAGAACTGAGCGATATAGTAAATGGTTCGTACCTTCAACATCAAGGAAACCTAGGAGTAATAGTGTGTAAAATGCTTTGTGAATGTAAACCCCTCTTTTATGCGGATGAAGGGAAGGGATGTGTGTCTTTGCATACGTGCATGCGTGCGTGCGTGCGTGCGTGCGTGTGTGTGTGTGTGTGTGTGTGTGTGTGTGTGTGTGTGTGTGTGTGTGTGTGTTTGTGTGTGTGTGATAGTATGCCATATCATAATTCCCTGTTTCATGTATTAGCTGTGCTTCACTTGTTCAGAGCAAATTTCTCCTATCTTATCTTATCTCTTACAAACTGACCGCCTGTGAAATTTATGGTTTAACAATGGGCCTGTTATCATCAAAAATGGTGTCGTGCCATTTCGCCGCCTCTCGTCGGCTGTTTCTGGTATGATGAGAAAAAAAGCCCCAACTTTGAGTGCCGTTTAAAACGGACTGGTATAAGATAAAGTAGTTAAGTGGCATCGATAACCGAAAGTGTGGGTGGTTATTTGAAATAAACAAATACATTGCACGTTTTTTTCACATATCAGTTATGGATTTTGACTAAAAAGTGCAAACGAGTAATACGACAGACGTAAGAGTACATGGTGTTCTTTTTACGGGGATAGTCGATACCAAAAAGTTATATTTATCATTCATTCTCTATGTTAAGACACAGAACTCATCTAAGAGACCCATACTTTATTTTTGTTCAGCACTTTCTGTAAGACTTGCGTAAAGAAATCAGCGCAAATTAATGTGTTTCGTGTTCTTGTGGACATGCTAGACTGAAGAGGTAGTACCGAAAACTACCCCAGCGACATCGCTCCTTGAACGCTGAGAGGGTAAAGCTACCAATGGGGGTGGGGGATGGGGGTGGGGGTCTATAACAAAATGCCACATAGCAACACTTGGGCATACTTAACATGATTAAGAATTTTCTTGAAGTTGCATAATATCTACAATTTCTTCGAAAACCCAGAGTCCATGATATGTGGTAAACAAGTTATGTTCGTAATATTACGCACATGGTATGTCTGCCTGCTCATTTGTATGCTATATGGAGCGAAATACAATTCTTGTTATCATTTTTGTAGACCATATAGTAAAATGGCAGACAAGGCTTCGGTGATTATAGAAAAATAATGTAAAGCACACCGTGCATGCACAATAAAGCGTTGCGTTTTTTTTTTAATTTTCACACAGCATTGCACTGGAATCTCTGTAAATTTCATAGAGAATATACAAGCACACTCCGATTTAAAATTTGGTTCAGGGATAGATGTAAGGTTAAGGAAGAAACTACATACTTGAGATAGTCCCTAAAGATTATCATTGTCCAAGAACTGACTCATAATTACTCTGTTTCATTTTTAACCGTGCCCCCAATATAACAGCAAACTCTAGGCGGGTTGATCAGTGTCATAGGATTCTCCCCGAGGGTTTATATAAGATATGATAAGATAAGATAAGATAAGATAAGATAAGATAAGATAAGATACTTTATTGATTGTAAGGGGCAGGGGTCAAAATTCCTGAAGTCTGGCAAAGCTGACACACCCCTAAATGTATGTATGCTAACCCCGTGGAAAGGATAGTGTGCCGGTGTGCAAATGCAATCCCCTATGACAGAGTATGTCTTAAACTTTGCATACTATGATGGCGAGGAGCTGACTAAAACGGAAATTCCCGGTCTCAGCACTATAGCACACGAACTATGAACACGTCACGCATACAACGACAGCGAAGAGAAGTCGTCACAGATCAAAACCAGTTTAGATTTAGATCGATATATAATTTCTTTGGCTGTTTCAAGTCAAGACGTCCAAAGACGAATTTTCAGGTACACAACAAGGGTAGGCAAACCACAAAATATAGATCTAGTCTAGATCTAATACGGTAGAGAGGTCTTGGCATTATCCACCTCCCACCTAGTCTAGTCTAGTCTAGTCTAGACCTAGTGCTTGTTTTAGGGGTGGTTTATCCTCTAGACTAGTGCCTGTAACTGACTGGTGCCAGTAATCGCCCGTCATCTGTTTGCAACTACACTAAACTAGTTTCTACCGAATTTTATTGTGATTTCCATTGGATTACTATAGCAGACGGTGTTTCATTTGTTTCTCCAATAGAATATTTGAGAATGGAGGAAAAAGAAATGATTTAATAAAGGTCTGTATGATCAGTTTACCATGACCTCGTTGCGCACTCTTGCCCACTGAAAGGGGCGATGCAACAACAGTGACATTTTATTGTTTTGTGAAATGAAAGATGCAATAATTTATAAACAGCACTGGTGTGGAAGTGTGGTCCCGACTAAAGTATTTGTTTATTATTGATATATTATGCTGAGAATCAGTACGCCAGTTTACCAAATTTTTAAGAAAGAAATACCAGACTTTTAAGGCAGAAAGTCATGGGCCTAAGGAAAAATTCTCATTGTTTTGATATGCACAAAACACCACGAATGCGTTAAATTCGTCACAGAACAATTTATTACCTGAACAGCTGATACTGTTTGGCAGAATTAATTTACAAATTGCAATTTTAACCCATTTGTAAACGCAAACGATACAATAAGGTGTTTTGTCTATACATCTAACATTTTACATTTTCTTATAATAGCATTTTCCAGCATTAACACTTAATTATTAATAGACTTAGTTATTAAAGTATGTTGACACCCTAGCTCTCGTATGACCTACCAGGTGCAATATGGGTCACTATGAGAGACAGAAGGATGGCTCTAGTCTTGTCATGAATAAGCTACAAGAATCCTTGGCTAGTTCCAGGGCATAGTCCCCTAAAAATCCATCTCTGCTCAACCACAAGGCCCATTTTTAAAAAATTTAATCACTGTGAGCAAACATCCCTAAAGTAACTGTACCACTGAATCACTGCCTTATTTCCAATGCCAGTAAGATCTAGGATTGTGCAAATTGGGATCTTATAAGACCAGAGAAAAAGCAGCTCTACAACTTTTCCATTTTACTTATATAATTACTTAANACCACTGAATCACTGCCTTATTTTCAATGCCAGTAGGATCTAGGATTGTGCAAATTGGGATCTTATAAGACCAGAGAAAAAGCAGCTCTACAACTTTTCCATTTTACTTATATAATTACTTAATTCTGCGAGTGTTTATTTAAATAATTATATCATAAATATTTTGATTTGCAATAGCTAATATGGCATATCGTAGTGTTGTGTATGCGTGGACATTGAAAATTACCAACTCATTTTACTAATCCATTTCTGATGAATATGTAGTACTAATATTCGAGTACTTAGACGACACCAAGTACTTAAAATTCGTTGGATGCTTCTTTGACGATTTCTTCTTCTCTTTCTTCTTCTTCTTCTTCTTCTTTGGACAGCCCTAAAATAAATGTAGAGCTGCAGCCTAAAACGTCTATACTGACTGATTTGATGCTTAGGTCTTTAGGGATGTACATGTACTTGTGATTGATGAAATGTGAATATGAATTTGGACAAAGGTTTGACTGACCTCTTGTGATTGATGAAATGTGAATATGAATTTGGACAAAGGTTTGACTGACCTGTCAGTTGAGTCAACCTGTGAGATAGTCACGTAGATACACAGATAGAGAGAAAAGGGAAGTGAGAGAGAGAGAGAGAGAGAGAGAGAGAGAGAGAGAGAGAGAGACTACATTGATTCCAACAACAATAATGATTTTATCAAGCAAATTTATTTATTTTCTTTTATAAGATGCAACAAACACAGAATAAAGGTCTTTTAATATCGATAACTGACCACGAATATAGCAACGTTATTACGGATTCGATACGATTATTATGTACTTGATAACAAATATTTTGAGGATATTTGTAGTCGACGCTTTTATTTCTTTTGTAAATCAATATACTGTATATCGATACTTTAATCGGAACCGCACTTCCACACTTGTGCCAAACATATTGTGTAAATTGGAAAAAAAAAAGCGTTTAATCTGACTTTCATCAAAGTTTTATGACATCTCTCTTGTTAGGTTCTCAAGGAAATGACTTTCTTTCAGAGAAAAAACTTAATGATGCTGCCTTTTTTTAACACTGCTAAAGCAGCGCCGGATGTCCGTGTTGCCACTCTGGTCATGTGCTTTTCTCCAAAAGCGAGACGCTATTTTTTTTTCCATTTCCTTAAACACGATGTGGAAACAAAAAAAAAAACAACTATAAGTTTTCAATTACAATTAAAAAGAATAAAGCCATGCATTTTAAGCGGTGATCCGACATTTCATTTTTTTCTTATTTCCCCTTAAGTTGGGAAAAATAGCTTTTCGTGAAGCCATTTTACCCCCTTTTACGGGAAAACTCTTTACAGGTGGCAACTGGGCCGATATTGGTCCGGAAGTAGGACGGCGGTAATCGGCACAGTGCCGAAGGTAGTGGAATACCCACAAAGACATTAATATACGGCTATTTCTAGGCGGTAACTGACTTATGCTACTCAAAACAAACTTCATCTGATGTGAAAATGCTGTGCATAAAATCTGAAAGTCTGATAAGATTCTGTAAGCAAATCTAGTAGGAAAATCGCGGTAGATAATAAAACGGCGGTTTTCGGCACTTCGAGGATAGAAGATTAGAATAGAAAGTAGTTAGATAGTTAGGTAGAAAATATCATACTTGGGACATTCCATCGATATTGCCTTTATGGCCATGACACACTGACAGGCGCGACATTTGCTAGTGCGCATTTTGTCACTTCTGTGCTTGCTGGTATTTTCCAATGTTTATAAATATTGTATGTCTTGGTGGCTGGGGATGGGCATAAATTGAGATGTTTTGTGTTGTTCGATTGTTGAAATGAAAGGTAGGTTGACGTGCATGTTTACGAATATTTCTATTGGAAATGTTATAGAACCTGAATGTTAAGATTATAATCTTGTTTGCATGTTTTTCGCCAGCCCACTTCCACGCAACTTTCAGAAGGATATTTCAATATTGTGGCCATCCTACAACAAGCAGGGACAAATGAGGTTGCCTGATTTGACACAGACCACTTTTCTTTCACAAAAATGAAAAAGCAACAACAAACCCGTCCTTTTTATACCACCACCGTCAAAACAATCTCTCTTCAGTGTGTTTATAACTATGGGTCAGGAGTATCGTTTCGTATGGCCCACATATAGAAATCCTTCCCAATTTTCTTATTATCATACTAACACCTACATACAGTACATGAATCGACTCCCCAAAGGATTTGACTTTGACAACAGTAATTGTCTATGGCTATCACTAATTAGAAATGATTCTGATTTCGGAGATGATCTGCATCTAGAAACGAGTGATGATGTTACAATATTATTGTAATAGCGAATGGATTTGTTGTATTATCATTTTGTGGCACTACTGTATATTCAGTTATGTTGTCACAGCGTTCTCATCCTCCAAGTGAAAACGAGACATTCGATCTTTAAGGGAACGTTAAATAGTACGGTAATGTCGTGTGATAGGCAAACATGTTTTAGAGACCGAGTGAACCGATCGTTAAATTCTGTTTTACAAGTCTCACAACTAAAAAGACAAAATATAACTGTAATCTTGTTGTTGAGCAATAGAACTCAAGCAAATAAACTGTATGTCATTGATAAGTTAAGTGATGTTCTCAAAGACATTGCCGCCTTTCCGCCGAAAATATTTTTTTGCAATCTCTGACCATTCTTTTTAAAATTCTCCATTCACAGGCAACCGATAATCATCCGCCCATTCGTCTCTAAGATCTTTGAGAACATTGACCTTGATGATTTCTTCTTGCCTCAAACTTGTGACCTTCAAAATAGCTGGCTGTATTAATCGCCTCGCTCTGAAGATACTTGACTGCGGCAAAAAGGTGACAGCGGGGTTATCTGCTTCTGTTGGACTGCTCCTGTTGACGCTGACCCCTTGCCCGGTGAACCAGAAGGATGAGTCTGCTGAGGAAGGCAATTGGGTGTGAGCTTGAAGAAGCTCGTCCTGGCAGGTTTTCATGGATCATGTCTCTGGTCGCCTTGGGCCTGTACGCTGGAGTCGCTCTGTTGATTTTCAAGATGGTGCAGACGTCTAGCAGCCTAGATCAGCACATACAATTGTTCAGAAAGAAACTTGATGCCTTTAAGGTGGTTTATTATTATTATTATTATCATTATTATTATTATTATTGTTGTTGTTGTTGTTGTTGTTGTTTGTTGTTGTTGTTGCTGCTGCTGCTGCAGTTGCTTCTTCTTCTTCTTCTTCTTCTTCTTCATCTTCATTCCCTCTTGATGATGATGATGATGAAGATGATGATGATGATGATGATGATGATGATAGTAGTATAAACAATTCAAATCATTAAGATAAATCATTTAGGCAAATGTGGAATGAGCGTGACGATATGTCATTAAAAAAAATCGTGACCTCCTCCACCGCACTTTAATTTTGCAAGTACATATAGAAAACTAAATGGATGCCGTTGAACTGGGGCTATATCTTAGGGTTTTCACGTGTTGAGACTCATTGTTTATTGATACAGTAAGTTTTATGGTGACTATTTGTTATGGCTCAATGCGTTTTATGGTATCAAAGAACATTTACTTCATGTTAATTTTAACGTTCTTCGATGATAGTATCGAAAGCTAAAGAGCTTAGCAATAATATATTAATATTTATGTCAACCGGAAGGCCACGTCCACTCTCTAGTGATAAGAAGACAAATTTAATAAGAATATGGTACATGTATCTGGCACCTACTACCTTGTAGGCAATGTCCCCATTTAATGTATTTCTGCGATAATAACTTAAAGCTGCACAATTCGACCAATACCGTTGGAAGGCAGGCCCAGCCTACAGTTGGGCGTAAACTCAGGTGGATTTGTTTTTTAAGATAAGATAAGATAAGATAAACTTTATAAATCCTTATGGAAATTTGCTCTGAACATTTGCTGGCATCATGTGATCTGAGAGGTAAGAAATCCTTTAATTTACTGCAATCTTTTTCTACCACCATTGTAATCCTGACTGATCTTTTTGACATGGCATTTATTCAATCAGGCTGATTTTTTTTCCTCATTGGAATTTTTTTTCTTGCGAAGGAAAGGAAAACAACTGATTGTTTTGCTCTTGTGAATTTTTTAAATGAGTATCCCCCTCTCCTTCCTTCTTCACCCCCCCCCCCCCCNTTTCCGCTATCCCTTTCAGTGATATCGTAATATTTATGCTCATTAAAGAGGAAGACTGGGATTATCTGGTAGTTTAGACTCTCAAAACTGGGCAATACAATCCTTATCTGCGAAAGGCAAGCGCCGCCTACAGGTGGCAGTTAACGCTACCTCGGCTCAGGTTGACTTACTATTGTTCATCTACATGTTAGGCGCTATTTGTGAAACCGCGTGTTTTGTGAAAAAATAAAAAAAGCAATTTGCTTTGTACGTGAAAAACGCAGACATTTTGCAAAATGTGTGTATTAGGCACAGCAGCTGCATTTTTCGTGAAAATCGCGGATTTGAAGTGTATTTTTTGATAGTGCAGAATGATCTTAAGTGACTCGAAGGAACAGTGCTCATTACGGTTCCAGAAAGACTGTCTCTTCCAGCTGTCAAACCTGAGGACATTACCACATAATAGTACAAAACAGAAAATAACAGCACTAGTACAATGACATGTATTTACTGAACATGCAGCACTCTTCTGTTTCTTTTCCTTTAAAAGGTAATGGCGATAGTGGTTTGGTTTCCATATTTGTTGTCAAATTTTTTGGCACTAGTACAGTGACATGTATTCAATGAAGATGCATCACTGTTCTGTTTCTTTTCCTTTAAAAGGTGATGGCGACAGTGGTTTGGTTTCCATATTTGTTGCCAAATTCATTGGTGCGGTTTTCATGAAAACGCAGCTCACACACAAACAGAAAAAAAACCGCAGCAGCTATGTCTAGTACACGAATTTTACAATATGTCTGGGTTTTTCACGTAAAACGCAAATTGCTCCATTTTTCACGAAAAACGCAGTTTTACAAATCACACATAACATATATAGACAGACTTATGAGATTCACTTCTCAACTCTTTCGTTGGTGGAAGTCGTAGAAGAACCATTCTTTCAGTACGAGTTAAGTACGTTCCTGTATATGTTTTAGTCGGGTAAAGTCAGTAAAATATCACTTCTTTTATTTTTTTGAGTTTTATTTATTTCGGGATAGATAATTCTAATTGCCCGCCGCGATCCATGTTTTTTCATGCCGTGGAAGGCGTTCGTTCCAGTTGCGTTTTGGTGCGTGAAGTATTCTATCGCCTCTGGGGCTTTCATTGTCTATCTCTCTCACTTCGATTTTGGGACCTGTTTTTAGTCTGTGCCCTCTGAATTCATCTTTCAGTCCGGTTTATCCTATTCGTAGAATGGGAACTTAGTCTTGTTTCAAATCCTAGACGTTCTTATGCCAATGCCATAACGTTCGTAACTGTCGATCCGGAAAGTTTTTAATGGAGTAATGAAAATGCTTGAGTGGTGAAATTCGAAAGAAAAAGAAATTGCGCTGCGATGTGAAGCGTCCAATTGAATTCAAATTTGTGAAGTGTTCCATAATGCTTCTTCTCTTCTTTTTTATACCGTGAGCGGGTCTTTAAATGGCGCTGATGAAATGAATTTCCGTCCGGCTTTAATACAAGCAGGGCTGCGTTTCTCATGTTTTCTTTGACGTTATTTTGAGTATGAATTGATGTCATTTTGAGTATGAAGGGGCCGTCCCTCGGACAGCAGACTCCGCTCATTGGCTATATCGCCTATATCATACTCAAAATGACGTCAATTCATACTCGGAGAAGGCTTACAAAAACGCAGCCCAGCAGATCTGATTCGAATTTGCATTCTGCGTCGATCGACTACACGCATTTTTGGGTGTAAGGGCGGGAAGGAGACTCGCTAGCTCATGACGAAAAAAGACACATATTTACGTTTTAAATACTTTTGTGATACCAAGTTTAGAGCCACAGTTTTGAAACCTGAAGTAGAAATATACAGGTTGTAAATGTCTGGGGTAAAGAAAAAAAATGAGCGTATTCGTTCATATAATTGAAGATGCGTAACATAGCTTATATAAATTCATCTGCAAGAAAACTTGGTTTGGAGAAACTAGTTCTCTCAACTCGCAATATCTGGTCTTCTTAGGTTCTGGAGTTGTCTGTTTTATTCTTTTCTGGCACCATCTTCTCATAAAAAAAAGTTTAATCTCANCTGTAAGTTGTTGTCATCCTTTTTTTGTTGTTGTTGTTTGCTTGTGTACGCTGTTGGCTGTTTCCAAATTTTTAATTTTCATCCACCTCATTTTTTTACGTCATTTTGGGCTCCAAATATTTAAATTATGGAAAAGAATAACAAGTCTCTGAACACTATTTTTAGCCTAGTTGCTATTTGGAACACATTCTCCTTTTCTTTCCTGACTGATCCAAATTCGAGAGGATCCAACTTGGCATTTACACATCTCTGACAATAAAAAACAAGCTCTTGAAGGCACGTGCAAATCCTGCAAAAAGGAGAGAAAAATATCCCATTTTTTATCGTACAGAAAGAAAAAAAAACCCACTCTAGGAACGGCATATCTGTGGGTTCAGGGCTTGACAAAATGAGTGAAATCTAAATTATTCACAACATCACCAGGCGAGATTTGAACTTGTGACTGCTTGAGATCGTGGTTGAAATTGATCACTCGGTTACCATGTCCCATCAGCATACCATTCAGAGCTAATAGACCAACTGAGCTGGGCGCATCAAAGAGTTATCTTTAAAAGTGATTAGATCCCTTGCCCGCTTCTGATTTCCGATGAATGCGTAAGCGCCGTTAACTTTTTGCCTTACAAAGACTGAATGCATCGAGAAGTTAAAAAAAACTTCTTGTTTCTTGTTTCCTTTGCCTGTCTCTCAATTCTGGTGAGTGTACAAGAATGAGAGGTGGTATGCACTCGTACCATAAAGATTCGTCTGATATCACCTCATGGGAGGCCAAGTGGCCGTGTGGTTCGTCAATTGTTCTTAAGATGATCCACTACCCTACCCTTGTAGAGTATAGTGCAATACTGTGTAGCGCACCATCCTTTTCCAATTCAGCATATGTTACATGCAAAATAATTGCTCACCAAAATGTTGAACAGTGCACTTTTCTTTGTTGTGGGTAATGATCTTAGGAAAATTGTATCTCAAACTGCAGCTGTTGCTTAGCCATCAGATTTCACTCATGTATCTGAGACACAGCGATGCACGTACTTACAGAAGCATTTTATATTTGTGAGGTTCATTCTCGTTCTGTTACTTTGATTGACAGCATTTTCTGTTAGTTCCACCTAACTCTTTCTTGAAAACACATATTGAAAATCCCTCTAAGCATGTGTCTTAACGTGTCTTTGATACATTATGTGTGAAATCTGGTTGTGAAGTAACGAATGTACTTTGAAATAATGTTTTCCTGAGATCACCATCTATAACAGAACAAAATGCACTGTTCAGCACTCTGGTGCGCAATTTTGCATGTAAAATGTATTGATTAGGGAAAGGGCAGTGCACATCACAGTAGTGCACTATACTCTTCAGGGGAAGAATAGTGGATCGCCTTAAAAGCTGAAGACTTTAAAGTCTAAGTTTCTGGGTTCGATTCGCGGCTATTTTCTTAAACTAAAGACCCAAAACGTGTCTGATGAAGTTTTCTTTGCCATGAATATACATATACATATACATATGATTTATCCGTATATCTCATGAATGAAATGCATTACATGTATGGCCTTATAAAGATCATTTCTACGGGATAAATAAAGGTGGATTTTATCTTTATGTTATCTGTATCTTTATTTTAACTCAGACTGAAGAAGTGAAAGCGATAGAATACCTACATAAAATAAAAGCTGAAATCGAACGAGACAAGAGAAGAGAGGAGGCCGTCACACAAAACCTGCTTTCAAGGACAGAGGTGGTTTTCAGTGACTTTGATATGTTGGCTCAGATTGGAAGCTCTCGATCAAAAGAGCGTGGCGTCAAAGATGAAGTCATGGCACAACAGAAAAGTTTTGGTTTGCGCCTCGAGCAGGAATCCGCCCGCAGGAGAGCTGAAACTATAGCCAGGGAGCTCTGGTTTTTCATCGAGTCTCAGCTCAGAATGTTGAAGAAAATGGGAGACTCCGGATCAGAAGTGAAGTTTTCTAGTCAGAAGAATGAGAGAGCTGACCAGGGTGGCCAAGGCATGTTTATTAAGGATGCTGATGGAAATGCTAAAAACACTATCTTCGGAATGCCATACATGGATCTGAAGAAAGAGAACGGCAATACTCAACACGAAAGGCCTGCCCAAAAAGATTCGGTTGTGTCTGCGACTTTCGATACCTATCCAGACGAAGACCCATTGGATTTGTTCACTCCTAAGCCAGAAACAACAACTACTCTGGAGAAGTTCAGGAAGGGACTGAATGGTTATAGGAGAGCACTGCTTGATGCTTTCAACTCTTTACGGAAAGCGGATGGGGCCGACTTCTCCCGTTTGTATATGTCTCGAGAGATGGGTCTTCTGGTACAAAGGCGTCTTTATCAGTTACAGAACCCATCGAACTGCGCAGATGCCAAAAAAGTTGTATGTACCCAGAAGACCTGTGGATATACCTGTCTTTTCCATCACTTCGTTTACTGTCTCATCACTGCCTACAACTCTGAGAGCATGATGCTGATATCCTCGAACGACAGTCCTCAGTGGGAACCTTGGATCAAACCCTTCAGCGAGCGTTGTCCTTATAAGATTGATGATTATGAAAGAGAAAGAGAAGAGAATCCCATTGACAAGAACGATGGAACAAGCCATATGGACGATGTCGTTTATCTGTCAATAATAGACGATGTTGACGATCAACAGCAAATGTATCTCCCCCTCGCAGTGCCAGCTGATGTAGCTGAACGCATCGCTGTGTTTCACGGGGACCCTCCGGTCTGGTGGGTGGGCCAGTTTGTTGACTACTTACTTCGACCAAGTTTGCAGTGCAGGGTAAGTTCTTCATCTTGGCCCTTAAAACAAGTCATTCTCCACACTTTACGTAGACCTTTGGTTTATTCAGTGATAAATGAATGTTGCAGTTCTCTAGAGCAAATATCCCTTTGAAGACTTCCAAACAATCTTGCATCAGGAGCTGTAACTCTGCTTGTAAGTGCGAGGTCGGGTTAAGTGGTCCAAAGCTTTTTCATCGCAGCTTATTGTGCATTTTTGCCCTTTTCGAACTCTGTTCATGTTGCAAAGAACATTCAGCATTATTGTCTCAAATACACGTTACATGGAAGCTGATGGAAAGAGCCATTTCTCAAAGAGATAAATGAGAATTGAATTTTGAAAAATAAAATGCTCTTGTTATTATGCGCATCAATGAGTCCTAAATTATCAATTTACTAAATACATGTGTGAAAAGTTGTAGTGAAGTAATAACTGTATTTTAAGATAAGTGATGAAGGGCTGACCATCCACAAAAAGAAAATTGTTTAAACTTTGGTGGGCAAGTGTGCATACAATATGTTCTGAATTAGGAAAGGACAGTGCACATCGCAGACGTGCATAATAATCTATAACGGAAACGCAGAGGGTGGACAACCTTAATCAAAATCTCTCTCCTGCTCAAGGAAGGCATTTACGAAGCAGCACAGTTTACATTCTGCTTTTCAGCACTGCCTTCCTAGTCAAAAGTACCACTGGTCAAAAAAAAAAAAAATAAACACGTCCTAGTTTTGATATCTCTTGTTAGTAGATGGTAGCCTCCTATCCCATTGCCAAGGCATCCTCAGCACCAATGACCTCTCTATCTCTAAAGAAGCTCTTCCAAACAGTCATCATTTCAATATTTTTTTTAAACACAGAGGCCAGATGGAGCTATTGCTGTTGACTGATGGGAATGAGGATGAAGTTCGAAAGCGTGGCGAGCAGCTGCAGCAGGTGTCAGTTGAAATAAGGGGTAATTCGGACGATGTCGCGGTCTGGCGCAAACACTCATATAGAAGATGACGTACTTATGTAATGAATAATCGACTACTGGCCTTCTACAAATTCATTCCTCGTTCATATCCCTCTTTAGACCCACTTACTGGCTCTGCAAGAGAGGCTGGAGTACGACCATCCCATCGTGGGAGTACACGTCCGCAGAGGAGACAAGATCAATACGGAGGCAGCGTTCCACCCTTTGGAGGAGTATATGGTGCACGTGGAGGACTACTACGACCAGTTGGAAAGGTCAATACCAGGGCTCGTCCGCAGGGTCTTCCTGGCCACAGACGAGCCAGAGCTCCTGGCTGAGGCCCAGAGAAAGTACCCCAACTACAGTTTCGTCAGTGACAATGCTGTCTCGATAGTGGCTGGACAAGATAGAGATAGCCCAGAGGGATTGAAAGGTCTTCTTTCTGACGTGTACCTCTTGTCGCGGTCAGACTACCTGGTGTGCACATTCTCTTCTGGGGTGAGAATAGTCTTTGCTGCACACTTATTACGTTTGTTGAGTTATTTCACTGAGCTTTGTGATAGAGAGCCTCCCCCACTCCCATCCCCCAACCTTCGGACATTGATTTTAAATGATTTTTTAAAAGTTTGATATTTGCTTGATGTAATTGCTGTGGGTGTGTCCGGAAAGAGAAAGTGCGTTATTTCCATTTCAAGGTGATTTCTACTTTCTACCCCCATCCTTTGCAAGCTCCCTTGAGAGTAAACTCCCAGGAAATAACTGAAATCGGTGCTGGGTTGACTGTTGGGTTAATTTAATCACATCTGTTATTTTCAAGACAGAGTTTTATATTTAGACACTGAGAGAACTTCGCAATCTATCACATCGAGGTTTCAGTCCGTCATTTCCCGTAGGCCAATCGTGTTTTAGAGAGAGGTGTCCGGGCTGATCCGACGGTGTCTAGGACATTGTCTGGAGGTATCCAGGATACCAGAAACGTCATGTCTGACCAGTTCGTGAAATCCTGCTCCAAATACAAATGCGAATGAACTTTCACCGATGTCATTCGAAAGAAGATCAGTAAACAAGACTAACTGGGGCAACTAAAATAAAACCGAAATAATGCGATCATAAGTGAGCCGGCGCTATTTCTGCTTAGGTATCCGAGATATGCCGAAACCGCTCAGGCTGTTTTTATTACAGTAAAAATGAATTATCGCACGCTTCTGACGTCCTTGTATAAAGGTTTAATGGCAGGGTTATTCATAACAGGTATCATCAAAGGATATGACAAACATCCGTTCTATAATTTTTCAGCAAAAAAAAAATATGTTCCGGAGCAAGTGGTTGGAGACACCTTAAAGGAGAGGTCATACCTATATGTTTCTATATATATGACTGATTTTTCCTTGAACAAATTCGTGGACATACGACCTTTTACGATAGCATGCAAGAATGCAAGATCGTGTAATGCCTGGGCTTGTCACTGGTCTTGAAAGTTTTTCAAGATGCAAGTTTACCAAAATATCTTTCGTTCAGCAGTCACATTTTTTCCCTGTCTTCCTCTACAGGTGTGCAGGACGGCTTATGAGTTGATGCAGACCTTGCATGGTGATGCGTCCCAGAACTTTCGCTCCTTAGACGACATCTACTACTTTGGCGGCCAGGCGGGTCACAACATGACCGCCACGGAATCCCACAAAGCCGACGCGGACAAAGAGAGCGGCTTCATCGATCTGGAGAAAGGGGATGTCATCGCCGTGGCCGGGAACCACTGGGACGGCTTCTCCAAGGGCATTAACTACCGTACTGGCCTGACGGGGCTATATCCCTCCTACATAGTTGAGGACCATTTGGTGACCTACCCTTGGCCCTTGCCAAATTTCAAATCCAAGCCCCCATTCCATCTTCCGCCCAATACTGGCCATGCATTCTGGGATGACGGAATATATTGGAGAGTTTCCCAAAGGGATAGTACAGGGAGGGATTAATATTTACTCATATATCGTGGACGGTCAAGTGAAATAAATCACCCCAGATTTTAAATAGAGCGACTAGATCCGCAACAAGTTTTAAGAAATGCCGGTCTTGTGGCATAATCGAACTAATGGGTTAATTATACCCTAGAAAATAGGTGACTCGCGACCAGTCTAGCCGTCTCAACATGTATGCAGTATGCATGATTTTGAGTACATGTCTGTGGTCTGCGTGTTGTTCGAGATCGCAGGAGTTATCAATGCCTGATTAATGTATTATAAGCTGAAGAAACTATGGTTAGGTGCTTACGAGGTTTGTCTCAAAAATAACTTTCTCCACCTTGTAAAATCTTGAAATATTAAACCAAATCCATGGAACTTCACACTAATGAGCACCAACATATACGAAAATTCCCGTTAAAACATTGTGGCACTGCCTTGAACGGAAGCAAAGTTATAGGGGTTTTGTTTATACCATCTGTCATGAGTTTAACAAGCAAAATGGACGTCAACATTTTGAGAAAATCATTCTCCAGATATGACATCAGAACAGTAATAAAATTTTGGATTCTTTTGGAAAAAAAGCCACCAGAAATTCATCAAGATCTATTAGCTGCTTTAGGAGATTACTCTCCATCTATTCAAACTGTAAGTTCATGGGTAAGAGAGATTCATGAGAGGCGAATCAGTTTTGAGGAAGGATCACGACCTGGAAGGCCTGTGGCTGCATGTGGAGATGCAAATATCGATATTGTAAAGATAGCCATTGGTGAAGACAAAAGGAAAACATGCAGGGAGATATCAGATAAAGTTTCTATTTCTTCTGCTTCGGTTCATAGAATTTTGAAGGATAAACTTGACAAAAAGAAGATGTTCGCTAAATGGGTGCCCCATTTGCTGAATCTAGATGAAAAGGAACAACGAATGACGTGCTCCCGAAGTTTTCTACGTCGTTATTGTCGTGAGGGTCAGCAGTTTTTAGATCGAATAATAACTGGCGATGAGACCTGGGCCTATTCTTGGGACCCAGAGCTGAAAAGGCAATCTGCTGTGTGGTTGAACGCCGATGAACCTCGCCCAGCGAAAGTTCGTCGCAAACAGGGTGCATTGAAAGTCATGCACATTATATTTTTTTATAACAAAGGCATCATCTTATCGTGGCCTGCTCTAGTAGGCACTACTGTCAATGCTACCTACTACAAAATGGTTATTCAAGAAAAGTTACGACCTGCCATAAGGAAAAAGCGTCCTGGATTGCTTGAAACGTGTGATTTTTCACTATGACAACCCACCTGTGCATTCAGCCAATGTGGTGACAGAACTTCTGCACTCGTATAACTGGGAAATGCTGAATCACCCCCGATATTCTCCTGATTTGGCCCCCTGTGACTTTCACCTTTTCCCTAAAATGAAAGAACACCTTCGGGGACAGCGGTTTGAGACAGGGGAAGACATTATCTTGGCCACAAAAGCTGCTCTTAGAGTGCTGGACAAAGAGACATATTATGTCGCCGCCTTTGAAAGCTGGTTGCGTCGGTGGCAGAAGTGCTTGGACAATGGTGGTGACTATGTTGAATAGCTAATATAATGAAGGTACGTTGTTCTAAATTTGGTGACATTATCTTCATTGGTTTTTGAAATGTGGGGTAAGGAAAGCTATTTTTGAGACGGACCTCGTAACAATTTTAAAAAAAAAATAATTTTAATCAATGCAGTCATTTGAAATTTTTTTTTTCTGTATAGGCCTATATATATATATATCGGGTAAAATCGGCAACATACCACTTCTCTTATTTTTCCTGCTTTAAAGTATTTCAGTATGGGTTAATTCCGATTGCCCTTCGTGGTCCAACTTGTTAATGGAGTCTAATGCATTCGTCAGTGATGCCTTTCGGTGCGCTAGGTATTCTATCGCAGCTGGTGCGTTGTCTGCTGTCTCGCCTTGATAATGGGGCATGTACACGGTAGATCTTAGTCATCTGGCTTCCCATTGTAAAATAGGGAGTTAGTTTTCTGTTGTTATTATTTTGGTTAATCAGTGTTCTCATAATTTTGTTGTTGTTACCATTTTATATTTGCCCTGAATATCTTGCAGTCAAACTCATTCGAAAAATCGAAATGAATTATGACCACATAAAATATCGCATCGCCCTAACTTACTTGCGTTCTCTCTTCAAGGTTTATTTGAAGGAGCGTGAAAGTGTTACTTGTTGCTGCTATTAATATCTCCATGGATTTATTCCTGGCGAACGTCTCTCTCTCTCTCTCTCTCTCTCTATTCTTTCTCTCCTCTCCTCCCTCTCTCAGATAAGCCAGATAAGCATTTTCAGAATGCACTGTAAAATTCGCTGCGTGCAACTAAGTAGTTATGTTACTTTTAGCATTAACGACCCTTTTGAAATGATGATGATGATCTCGTTTCAATTTGTATTATGCTGTGATGTGTGATTATCTAATCATTCTACATTCATTATTTCTTAGCTGTTCCCTGAAGAAGGACACTTGTCAGAAAATTTGGAACTTTTACGTTTTATTAATTTTTTTCGATGTTACACAGTCAGAGAGTACCTATTATTTCAAAAAAACGGTAATGATGATGATGAACTTTTCATGTCACAATCTTGAGAGCTTATTATATTTTTGAAAATGATGATGATAATGATGATGATGATGATGATGATGATGATGATGCAAACTGCGGTCGGTTCAAGAAATACGTAGGCATGCAACCTAACTACTTTGCGTCGTGAGTCTCCATATGACGGTATATTTCCATTTTCGATGCACAGCATCTTCTACAGATTATTCTGAGTCGTTCCAGACATAAAGACATTTTTTACATCGTGGCACCTTGTTTTCGATCTCCCCTGCTCTGGGCTATGTTCGTTTGGTTCCTGCAATTTGACAAAATGGGAAGCCATACCCCTTCCTTAGCCAAAGAAGTATCAGTCTAATGGCAAGCCAAGATGGCTGCGACTAATGCGGACGCGACAGGAAACACTGCACTGACTTGCCAATGGTGTTTGCTATACTTGTATCTTTGCCTTATTTATTATTGACTCTTATTGCCTTTGATTCTTGCCACATTCTCCTCCGATACAAGGTCGTTGATAAGATGTTCCTCGAAAGAGGCTGTCCGAAGTTTTTATTAGTATATCTAAGTGTTCCACTAACAAATTTGAAATCTTAGATGATTCACGCCCTGTTGCCGAGCTTTCTCTTCCGGTGTTTCAAAAAACATCACATTTTTAACATATATCTCTAGTAGATGTGTTCCCTCCCTTACTGTGACTAGCGCGCCTTCATCTATAACATATCCGAAATGTTCGACTATCAATAATATCTGGACTGCGACAGGTAGGATGCGTTCCACAGTCTCTGTGACTACCCCGACTAGGCAACAACGACTAAGCTGTGTAAGTGGACATTGGCGTAATCCCCAGAACCTAGCTCGACGTTTTCAGCGGAGACGAAAAGAAGAAGATGATGATGAAGAAATTATCTCTGTCTGACGTCATCATATTTTGGGGTGATGTTTAATCTCCGTCATTTGCGCAAGTGTTGCTACGAGTAATCTCTGCACATTCTAGTCTATGCCTGTGTCATTCGTAAAGTCCAAGACGAAGTGAGAATACTTCAGAACTGCATTCATCTGCAAGTGAAACGTTTACACCATGCCTAGATCTAATAAACATCGAAACAGTATTCGCAGTATTCGAGGATCCTCGCTATACAGAATAAGGACCAATGCCTCTGAGCCGTAAGTCCACAGTCTCTTTCTCCTTCTTCTTCTTCTTTTCCTCCTTTTTTCTTCTTCTTTTTCTTCTTTTCTTTTCTTCTTCTTCTTCTACGTCTCTTTCTTCTTCTTCTTCTTCATCTTCATCTTCTTCTTCTTCTTCTTCCTTCTTCTTCATCATCTTCTTCGTCTTCTTCTGTTACTTTTTCTTCCGCTGCTGTTACTTTCTTCTACTACCACTTCTAGTTCTTCTTCTTCTTCTTCTTTTTATTATTTTCCATCTTCTTCTTCTTTTTCTGTTACTTTTTCTTCCGCTGCTGCTACTTTCTTCTGCTTCTTCTTCTTTTACTTCTTCTTCTTCTTCATTTTCTTCTTCTTCTTCTTCTTCTTCTTCTTCTTCTTCTTCTTCTCCTCCTTCTTCTTCTTCTTCGTCTTCTCCATCTTCTTCTTCTTCTTCGTCTTCTCCATCTTCTTCTTCTTCTTCTTCTTCTTCTTCTTCTTGGCATATGGTGATGACTCAAAACTTGAGCGGGCCCACCAACTAACGCGGATGTTCATAGCTGCGAGGTAAACTTTGCCTTAAGTGGTAATGACATAAATAGAAATCTCTACCCCTATCACATGCCTAGCCCTTTTCCTAATAGCCATGGAAATGGGGTCTCAAACCTTGTTAACCATCGAGACGAGGTTCCTAGCCTTAATGGCCATCTAGAAGGGTTTCTAATCCTAATGCTCACAATATCCATCGCCGCCAAAACTAAAGTGGGCCGACTGAGATTTGGTCGGCAGCTCCTCGGAGTAAAAATCTGGTTCTTAAATATAAACGCTAAAAAACAACTTCTAGAAACACCCGCAATATCCAGATATTTTAATCCCACCACGTATTTGGCTTGGTGTTAGCGACGGGGTTAGAGGTAGGATTAAGGAAAGGAAAGCCCTACTAGGACAGTCCCCAGGCATATCTTTATCCAGAAAATTTCTAATGTGTGCCTTCTCTACTCGAACCTGTTCTTACCGCTAAACCAAACACTCGATAAAACACACTGTGAAAAAAATGTGAAGTATAGAAATCTGACTGAATGGCTGACTGACTGACTGACTGACTGGCTGGCTGACTGGCTGGCTGGCTGGCTGGCTGGCTGGCTGGCTGGCTGGCTGGCCGGCCGGCCAATGACTGACTGGCTATGTAAGGTAAACTGAACAAAAGGAGCCATTACAAGATTCATGCATTCTACAGTCTACACTCACAGATTTGTTAGCACAACACCTACCCGACGCAGCTACATTCAAAATAGAACAAATAACATCATATCGAGTAATCGGAATTTGTTGCGATTTGATACTAGCCGAGGCCAGTTTCTTATTCCCGGATTTATTTATCCAGTTTACTTATTTACTATTTATTTATTCATATTTTCTTTCTTTCTTTCTTTCTTTCTTTCTTTCTTTCTTTCTTTCTCTTTCCTCTCTTTGTTTTTTCTTTCTTTCTATCTTTTTTTATTTATTTCTTTATTTTTCTATTTCTTTCTTGCTTTCTTTCTTTCTTTTTCTCTTTCATTCTGTCTTTCTTCTCTTTCTCTATTTCTTTCTTCTTTTGTTCTTTCATTAATGTCTGTTTGTTTGTTTGTTTGTTTGTTTTTTTTTTTTGTTATTTACTAGTCAAAGCATTCGCAACTTTGTGGGATTATCGTGCGAAACAAACGACCAGACTACAACATATACATCGCTCCTCTTATTGTAATTGTTGTGCTTAAGCACGTCGTTGTGTGTAAACATATCGGTTAGGCTGAAAGTAAAAAACGCCAGCCTCTTAAAAAACCCGCCACATTTGAGGATTTTGGCTTCAAAATACCACCTTGGCTGAACACAACAGTGGTATTGACGTCATGAACATATTAAACGTCAATTTTTGTTAAAATAGAACAATTCATTGCGATATAGGAAAATCCTTTTTCTACAAACAAAAAAACAAAATCCACCAGTTACGTGACTTACACAGAAATTCGGTGGAGAAATTAACTTCCACAACGTGCAGCTGAGGATGGCATCATTTGGCAGTTGGTACAGCCAAGTCCTGAAATTCCATCTTTCTATCGGAGAGCACCAATGTTCGCACTGATGGTTCACACGACCTAAATCATGTTCATTCTGTTAAATCTGTTCCTTTTCATACTGATGATTATGTTCACTCTGGCGATCAGTTCCACAGCTTAGACATTCTCGACACGGTATCTGATACAAATGTCGTCAATGCTCGGTTTCAACTTCGGGGACCGGCCGTAAACATATCACGGGCGAACCGCAAAAACCAATGACTTATTACCATTTCAAAATATCGAACTGGGAATGTATCCACAATGCAAAGGAAATTTAGATAAGTATCAAAATAATACCTATGGACCGTTTAAGACAAAGAAATTACCAAAAGAATCACCTTCAGACCAACAGGAAGGTGTAGGCAAAGTTTAAGGTCGGTTGATGCATAAATAGTCGAGATATGGCTCCGGCAAATTTCGCGAGTTTTTTTATAATATAAGACTAGTTGAAGCACCCCCAAATTTGCGGTGTTATCGTGCGAAGCAAATGACTAAACTACATCTACAACATTAACACCACCCTCTTTTTGTAGTTATTGCGCCCACACATGTCACTGTGTGTAAACGTATCGGTTAAGCTGAAAAATAAAAAAAACCCAAAAAACGCTAAAATTTAACATTTTTTCTCAACGCCAGCCTCTCTGGAAACCCGCCATATCTGAGGGATTTGGCCTCAAAACACCAATTTGGCTGCAGACACCACAATAGTAATGACGTCATGAGCATAACCGTCCATTTAAAACCTGTAACAGGTCATTTGGATATGGGAAAATCGATTTCCTACATATTTTGGAGACAATCAGAAACATCGCTGCCCATCAATTCTTAAAACAAAAAGGCCATTTTTAGTCGGTTTTGTGACTTATACATGATGAAATTAGTGGAGAAATTAACCCGTACGATGTGCATGGGAGGAAGCGTTTCTTTGCTGTTGGTACAGCCAAGTCTAGGACTTGCATCTGTCTATCAGAAAGCACTACCAGTATTCGCACTGGTGGTTCACACGACCAAAGTCATGTTAATTCTATTGATTCTGCTCCTTTTCATAATGATGATTATGTTCACTCTGGCGATGGACTCTGCTATGTACATAATATATTCTCGACTCGGCATCTGATACAAATGCTCGGTTTCAACTTAGTGGATCGGAAGTAAACATTTCAAGGGCGAACCGCGAAAACCAGTGACGTATGGTCCATTTAAAAACACCGAACTGGGACCGTATTCACGAAACAAAGAAAATTTACATAATTATCAAAATAATACTTACTTTATAAGTTCGTTTAAGGCGAAGAAATTATCAAAAGAAACACCTTCAGATCAAAAGGAAGGTGTATGCAAAATTTTGGGTTGGTTGGTGCATAAATAGTCGAGATATGGCTCCTACAAAATTTCACGAGTTTTTTTAAAATATAAGCTAAGATTTATTTATCTATTTATTTATTTATTTAGATCTATTTCTATATATATTCATTTATTTCCTTTATCTCTCTTTCTATATTTTCCCCACTTCACATTTTTTTATCTGTCTTGGTGGAGGTGGTCCTTCATCATATTACTATAATATATAATTTTGTCCTGGTTCCAGAAATATCTTTGAGGTGATGCCGCCATCCCAGTTCCGCAAGTTCCATCGCCTCGGGGACGTCCTGGAGGCTCAGTACCGATGTGTGTACAAGACCACTCGAGCTACCCAGACCAACTGGCGGTGGAGGGTCATGGCGGAGCGATGGAAACACGCTCGCTTCATTGTGCCCTCTGGTTTGCCTTGGTACAGTGAAGATGAGGATTTTCAGGCACTGGTCTTGAGACGAAAGCAGCTGAGAAATGGTAAAGGTTGGCTTTTGTTGGTTTGTGTGTGTGTGTGT
>JAWQUT010000393.1:489446-502352 GCA_033807755.1 Ellobium chinense
GGGGGTTGAGGAATGTGGGATGGGATGGTCCTGCTAGAGGTTATAGAGATGAGGGTGTTTTCTTTATTTTAGGTTGTTGTTGTTGATGTGATGATGATGTTCTTGTTGTTTATGATGACGATGATAATGTTGTTGTTGTTATTATTGTTGTCGTCGTCGTTTTTTTTTTTTGTTAAGGGGGCAGAAGTGTTCATGTTGTTGTTCATGAAAATGATGATGATATTGTTTTGTTGTTTTTGTTGGTGGTGGTGATGGTGGTGGTGGTGGTGATGATGATGATGATGATGGTGGTGATAATGATGAATTTTTATTCATGATAAAGGCCTTAGAGCCGAAACGTTTGGATGTCATTTTTGATCTTAATTCTTTGCTAGATTTTTAATAAATTCCCTGAATTAAGGTTGAGCTTTTAATTTTTCTCAGTTTTAAGTGGTGATAATGATGATAGTGATTATATGATGATATGATGGTGATGGAGTGATGATGATGATGATGATGATGATGGTGATGATGATGATAATGATTGTGGTAGTGATGAAGACGGCGGCCGAGGTGATGTTTCACCCCAACTACCTTCATTATAATGACTTACAGAACAAGGACGGTAACGTGACATTCACATGCCATCATTTACCTCCCTTTTAGTTGAAGATCTCAAGGAAGTTCGCAAGACGAGAGAGAACGACAAGATAGTGGATACCTCTGACCTTGAGTTTGATCCCTATGATCCTAATCTGATCGTAGCTCAGCCTGTGCCTTCCAGCGTGAAGCCCCTCTACGTCCCCGAGCCCCTTCGGGACAGTGAGGAGACCGTCTGGACGACGACCCCAATGGCTCCCATCCCGACCCCATCTGTGCTACTGCAAGGACCTGACTTCCAGTTTACCGACTTTCAGTAACAGAGCAGTTTGATTTTGGGATGTATACTATAATGTTTTCATGACTACGGAGACTAAATAAAATAGCTTTATAAGTTCGGTATCATACATACAAAACGCAACTTATCGTTTATTGTTTTGATGCATTAAGCTTGGTGTATTTATCCCTCCCTTCCTCCATCCATCCAGCCATCCATCCATCCATCTATCCATCCATCCATCCATCCATCTATCCACCCATCCATTTATCCACCCATCCACCTATCTATCCATTCATCCATCCAACCAACCAACCATCCATTCACTCGCTCATCCATCTATCTATCCATCATCCATCATCCATCCATCCATCCATCCATCCATCCATCCATCCATCTCACTTGCCAGCCGTTGAGTACCTCTGGACTATTTCATTTCAAAAACCTTAGGAAATTACCATTCGCCTTTTCGCCACTCTACCGATGACAATAATCTTACTACTTTCAATCTCCACATACTGTATGCTGTATTACCTTTCGAAATTTTCTCTCTAAGATGCCCTCGAATGAAATGCATCAAAATTGTGAAATGCTTAGGTTTCATTTCAACATCCAGCTACGATAGGGTTAGTGATTCGCAAGCCTTTACGGATGAAACATTATGTCTCACTGTGATAAAGTTACCTGTTGGGATTTTCTCGCCCTCGCTGCATCTGTTGGTATATATGAAAACAGAACATGAACAACTGCAAATTGATGGACATGAATATTCATGAATATGAGAATGGGATGCGTTTGTTCAGCCAGTCTGTAAGAAGAAGGAGAAGAACCCTCAGGAAAGAATTAATTTCTTGTTTATGTCCCGTAAACTAAAGCGTCCCCTTTTCCAGAGCATCACTTCATCATTACGAAATGCGGAAGTTGCTTTGGTTGATCAGTCCTGGGGTGGCCATTGGTGGTTCTTGTAGACCTTTAGGTACGAATATGCCAATGTTTTTTTCACTGTTGGCAATATTAGGCTTTACATCTTCCATTAACTTATCGAGGGATCCCAAGCCTTTCTACCAAATTTTGACACAAAGAAAAATGCCCCTAAACCAGTTAGATTTTGAGAATTTAGGCAGTGAAGCAGGCTGCCCAATATTTTAGTTTAAGATCTTTTCACCTAGTAAACAGGGTAACCTTACCCACCTAGTAACAACCACAAAGTTTATACTTGACTAACTAAACCTCACCTATTCTGAGTCTACAAATGTATTTGCACCTATCTAAGCCTTTGAAATTCAAATCCAACCCCTTTCCCCCTCCCCATGGCCAGTTTTCTGATTTTATAGATACTATTTAAAATTGCATATTTTTATGCCAGGTGCTATTGGCATGTTTGACCTCACCATAGCCCAAAATTAAATGCCTTGTAACTCCGTGATAACAATTTCTCTTCCGGACATTCCAACGGTTCGCCACTTCATTTTTGATGGCAATCCTGTAGTGTTATGACTAAACGCCTAAATATTTCACATTAAATGAAAACTGATGCTGGCGCGTTGCTCACTTACACTTGATTGATATCTAAACTAAATTTCACAATAATGCGACTTTACATAGAGTCAGAATCTATCAAAACATTTGATGTTTCAAAACTTAAAACATGATAACATTTAAATGCGTTTCAGATCATCGACATGACTCATAAAATCACTCGCCTACATTTAGTGGGTGAAAACTGCTCATGTTTTCGATACTTGAGAGCTTGCCCATTAACGACGGGGTCTCTTATCATCATAAGAATTACGTTAATTAGGTATTTTCAGTTCCATCACGTGATCTAGGAAATCTTGCTCACACGTTGGTTTGTTTACATGCTCTGCTCATGTATGATTACTCGTCATTTATCAAAATAGCCTAGCAATCCCTAGATCACGTGGTGTAACTGACCCATCTGAAAATACCTCATTCAGGATGTTGAATTCTACTTAGAGTGCATTCAGCACCGCTGCACCATGTTATTTTTACGATGATAAAAGATCGCATTGTTAATGCGCAAACTCGCAAATATCTTGACAGTTTAGTACTTTTGGTTTCCATAGCCTGACACGGGCAGTAGATGAAGACGTGTACTACTTTCAATCAAGAGGAAACTAGATTCAACAGTCAACTTTGAATTTACCAGCAAAGGAACCTGAACTTTTTCCAAAGATTGTGCGCACAAAGTCTGTAACTTGTAACAGGGACTGTGAAAAGGAGCCCACAATCACTTCAAAAAAAGTCCATGATCGTGTTTGTATAGGGAAAATTGGTTGTATGAGAGTATATATACGGCAGCTCCCTACTGGAAATTATGAATGCTGCGTAGAAGAATAAGAGGGAAAAACAAACCCGACGATGTTATTCAGTCTGCCACTGTGTCAGATGATGTGTTGTATGAGAGTGAGAGATGTTATGATATCAATATCATTCTAATTCAGCGAATAGGCGACACGGGAACTTTCCCACTTCCAGCATCCTTATGCCTTCGAGTCCAATGCAGATCTTTTGCTCCGATAATGCACGAGCTTAACTAGACTAGGGGCGATGTTATGGACAGGTACAGTGCTGAGACTAGTTCTTATTTGAAATTCTTAACATAATATTAATAACACAAAAGATTTTCTACGTCTACTTTCCTTCACAAACGAAGTCTAATTTTTATTCTGACACAGTCCTCTACTTCCGTCATGCGTATGTGCCGTTGTTATGCACCCACATCCTCCTGCTCATAATTCCTGTCTTGCAAGTCCTGCAGAAGATTTAGTGCCTGCTGTCTTCGTCCTTCTAAATAAATATACCATCCAGTTCCACCATGAGCAGGTTATCCATCGCCCCAAGCAAGAAACAGTTCAAAAGTAGACACAGGATGTCGATGCTGTACCATATCAGAGACAGTTTCTCTGAACCGTAAGTAGTCTAGAGTAGAAGTAGAATCCTAAACTGGTCGATCTACTGTCTGGGACGGAGGTCAAAGCCAGCGTTTGGTTGGATAGGCTACACTTCGGGAGAAATTCCTATTTGAGACTACCACCTGATGCTGCTGTCTCGACGGACATTAGGGTTAGTGACTCGCCTTGACTGCTGTCTCGATGGACATTAGGGTTAGGGTTAACCTGTGCGCCAGTGATCGACTTTAGTTACACACTCCGGTGATCGTGTTTTATATGACCCTATCAGTCACATAGAGCGATTGGTGATGGGGTCTTATAATAAATAAATAAATAAATAAATATATATATATATATATATATATATATANTGAGGAAATGGCGATCGGATCTTATAAAATCTGAGTGTGTTATCAACAAAACTTTAAGTTGAGCACACATTGTAGTTATTTCGAACCTTTTAGACTATTGGGATGTTATTTTGTCCTTTTTTTTTGGGAGGAAGAAGGTGGAGGACTCTTTAGGTTACTTCTCATTTATCATTCTGTAAGCTTAAGTTAATGTAGATAGGCCCATGTTTTGTTCTCAGTTAACTGTTCACGCCTGGGGTCATCGACCTGGAGGATACTTACAAATAAGTGGACTTTGAGATTTAGATATATACTTCTTGACAGACTGTAATATCAATATACTGAATGTGGATTGGGATACATGGCTTGTGAGCTGGGTCGCAGCTGCTCTGATGGAGGGAAAAGTCCCCCTTCTATTGGGATCATGGACGTTTGAACCCATATATATGTATATCCAAGATTACCTCAGGGATATCCTCTTTCACGTGTGCTATTCCACATCTACACTGCCAGGGTAACAAAGATTCAGTGTAATGGTCCAGGAAGGACATTAACGTTTGTAGTCATATATAAGACCGACCCAGATCGGCAAGAGATGATCACAAGCATTCACGAAACGATGCTAGCCATCGCTTAAGTGAGGTGATGAATCTAGGTCTCAAGACAATCCGCAAAATTCATTTCTTTAAATAATCACATTTAAATACCTCGGGGTGGCCTTTGATTGCAGCCTGTTTGTATAGGCACCATAGGGAGTGAATAATTCAGAAATGCAAGCGAGATATGGCAACGCTGAAATCAGTAGCAGCTGCGAATCTGGAATAGCGACGACTGGCTTGTCTGTACCATCAGTTGGTCTTAGCGTTGGTCGGTTTTGGCCTTGGAATCCGCACGTTGCCACCACCACAGTGTGATCGACATATAAATCCAGAATGAAGGTATGTACATTGTTTGGGGCGCATTAGAAAAACCCTTATGAGGACAATAAGACACATACTGGGACTCATATCAATAAAATCGAGACACGCTTGCCAAGGTCAAGGTTAATTGTGAGTAGTGGAGGACAAGAGACATCCACTATGCAAACACTGCTGGCATCAACTGCACAGGATTTAAGAGATGATGTCATGGATAGGACAAGTAGAAAAATACTAAAGAGTAGAAAAATACTACTGAGTAGAAAAATACTACTGCTCTGGTCCCTTCAGCGAAAGACTTAGTCAAGAGTGAGGACTAGGTCAACTCTGGAAAGCGCATGATTGACTTCCAGAATGTAATCATCATCCTTGGCATGGAATACAGGGAGTGGTTCCATGGCAGAGTCGACCTCCAGATTAAGCAAGTCATTCTAATATCTCGAACGAAAACAATGCTGTCGTGGCTGAAGGGTTCACTGAAGGGTCTGTGCTGCGTGGCAAGAAATCAGGCTAGGGCTTCTCAGTGAGAAGCAGGGTCATCACCGAGTAGAATGGAGAGTTATCAACGATTTCTTCCAAAATGAGAATAAAGGTGGAGGCAGTCACTACGGCTCTAAAGTGGTTCTCTGGAACCATAGTAGCAAAGGCAGTCATTGTGAGAGACTCACAATCCATGTTCCTACAGGTCCTCAATGGATGATTACAGCATGAGTGGATGAACTATCTGCTGACCTCCAGGTTTCGTGGAACCACAAGGATCTATTGTCCAGGACATGCTGGTGGGGACATTACGGATGGATATGGCAGACATAGTAAAGTCACTGAAAATCGCCTGTTATCCGCAGACATAATATCAATCGAGGAGGCTGTGGCCCTCAGACTGCAAGAGTTTGTGATTACAAGAGGGCCAGGTCAAAAACAGTGAGGATGGGACAGGAGGGTAAACACAGGGCGACCGGCACCATCGGCATAAATACACCATAATTCGTTTGCTGCCGAGGACTGAGCACGTATGGGTTTACCCAGCGTGCAAAGATGTCAGCTCTGCAACTCAGTAACCAGTTTACGCCTTCTATCAATACCATGACTGTTAGCATGGTGCCTAAATGAGCTTGGGACTATACCCCCGAACCTAGTTTTCGAATACTTTTATGTACGATTAATCTGAGTTTTGAGATCCCTAGTCCTTATTCGTGTGGGTGAGATTTGAGTGGGTATATGTTTTTGGTAGTAGATATATGATCATACATTAATTATGTTGCTGGAGGACAACACAATACTGTACTTAACTAACACATAACTTGAACTCTCAAATCCCGTGAACCTTATGGCATTTAAGAGTGAATGAACAGGAAACTGACACTATGATGGTCCTTTCCCGGTTCACACCTTTTTTAGTGGCAAATCTTTTATTACAGCATCTCATCTTTGTCTTCTTCGAACTCTGTGTCCTTGTCGTAAAATGATTTTTTTCCTCACCTTCGATTTCATCTATGATATGACTTTCCTAATAACTGTTAAAATGTTTTCTCTTCTGTCATCTACCTCCATTGTGCGCATCAAAACTTCGAGGCCAACAACTGTGCCAGAACAAGAAGCAGCTAAACCTGATGTTGTTAAGTAGTTGCATATTAAAAGCCAAAATAATATTAAAACCCCTGAAGCAAAAATAATAATAGAAGCCCTCATCTATGTCTCATAAAAGTCAGAGGTATGGAATTGTCTGCATTTGCCATTAAACGACTTTAGCGGCAACAAGAAGAAAATTCCAACCACCAATGGCTCTTGAAAGTGACCGGATCGTATATGACCCGACCACCAATAAAGGGAGGNGGGGGGGTTGTGGTCAGAAATTGGTGGTCACTTATTAACTTCTGTGTAGAACTGATTGATTTTTGGTAGACCATGAATAAACTGAATTTTAGAAGAAGTCACGAAATTTCAGATCCGAGAAGTGATTTTTAACAGAATTACACCTATTTGAAGATGCCCCCGGGTCGTATAAGACCCGATCACCGCCGCACGGGTTAGGAGTAGGATTGATGTTAGGGTTATAGCTAGGATTTGGGTTCTATAAATGGGCATGAGTTTTGGTAAGGGATGTGAGTCTTATTCAGAAATTCCTACCTGCACTACTGAGGAAGAGGTAGGAACTCCAAATGAGAGTCACGCACCTAACCGGAACTCATGCCTGTATACCTTACCGCCATAACTCTAACCTTAATTTTCATGCCCATCGAGGTAGAAGCGTGAGTTGAAGCGAATGCCTAATCCTAACGATGAATGTCCTTCGCTGCAGGAATATCAGATTATGTGAGTCTTATACGGAAATCCTCCCATTGATGATTCGATGGCACTGGTACACATGAAGATGACAGCGATATCTGAGCTCATCCCTAAAGACGTGTCGGAGGTTGTCCTTGGCTAATTCCTGGAATATTCCCAAGGTGTACCTTGAGGCTGAGGTTAGGGGCGGGGTGATAGGGAAGAGACAGCATCGGAGGAATTCCTAAGGAAGTCACCCCTCCCCCCCCCCCCCCCCCCCCCCCCCCCCCNACTCCTCCCAGCGAGCTCCCGTCTAGATGAACATTAGGGTTAAGGACTCACCTCGATTGATGCTCCTGTTAAAGAGGCATTATGGTATAGGGTTGGGGATAGGGTTTGTGTTTTATTAACAGGCATGGATTCCTGTTAGAGGTGTGAGTGTGATTTCTTTCGCACTTTTAGGTGAGTCGTTAGATGCTTTTCTTCGCTAAACCTAACCTTATCGCCAGATCTGAAATCTCCCACGCCCCCTCCCATTTACCATTAACCCTAGCATCCATTGAGAGAGCCCCAGGATTTTGTCAAGATGAAGATGTACGCTTGGAGCTTTATCTAACGGCATCATGAAAGTATTATTTCAACACAATGACCTATTCTTTTCCATGCCATTTTGACTGCTTCTCAACATTCAGGTTTTCATTATCTAGGAATTTCTTCGAGTCAATGACGGACCAGCAGTTCAGCTGTTACAACAAACTCGAGGATGTGTTGGAAGATCAGTATGTCTGCATAGGAAAGACCACTCGAGCCACGCAGACTGACTGGAAGTGGAGGGCCATGGCTGAGCGGTGGGGGCATGGCCGATGTATTGTGCCCTCGGCTTTCGCGGCATTCAGTGAAGACACGGAGGATCAAAACAGGATGGAGAAAATCAAATGGTTTAAAGATGGTAAGTCTTGCAGGCAGAGCCGAATTAGGCATAGGATCAGACTGGACAAATGCTCCAGTGCTCCTCGCCTCTAAACGATTACTGAATCCCGGGTCGTACTTACAGAATAAAGCGTAGGTTGGTAAAGCAAGATTTAACTCATAACGAGCTCTTTTACAGCAGCCGGCAACCGGCAACCGGCAGCCGACAGCCCAATTCATAATTCGTGACTCTGACTTAAGAATTCAAATTTCCGGGACCTGTTCGTAAAGTGCTTTCTGCTCTTTAGCAGAACGTGATACCAAAACAAAGGACCGAAGATCAGTGCATCGAGTGGGCGGTATGGATTCTTGGAATACACGAGGTGGAGTCGTAACGCAAGACCCTACTACATTTACAGTCAAACTTCGACAGTAAGTATGTCTATGAGCATGGAAAAAGTATACGTATTATTGAAGTATCAAGTCATTGAAAAATAATGAATTCGTGTGTGCGAAACGAGGCTAAAATGTTACTGAGGTACCTACTATCGTGGTTTTCGCCATGTACCATCGTGTATTTCTACATTGAGGAAGGGAAGTAACATAATGACCTTCAATGATTTACCTGATCTCTTCCCTTAGTTGAAGACATCAATGAGATTCGCAAGACAAGAGCCTGTGACAAGATGACCGGCACCTCTGACCTCGAGTTTGATCCTTACGACCCCGCCCTCCAACGGAAGGGCACACGACCCACTCCAGCCGGTTCCAAGTGTCTTTTTGCCCTCCCGAACCAGCGTGACACTGAGCCAGCTGCAGTCGACAGCAGTGTGTCTAAATTCGGTACCTCACCTCATCTCCTTACTCCTCTCCTTACTCCCAACAAAATCACTGACTCACGAACCCCAGACACAGATGAAAGTAGCAGTGACTATGAGCCTGATATTTAACAAGGTTTCAGGGGAGGGAAGATGGACAGCATCGAAGGGAATGTCATTTTATAGATCATCATTCTAGGAATGAATTAATTAGGGGGAAGGCGAGGAGGGGAGAGGGCGCGCTGGACAGGCTCGGATGGGGTGCCATTTTATATATCATAACATAACTGGGTGAGAACAATGAATTGCCAGCTCACATGACCAGTGACTGCACTTTTTACAAATAGCAATGAGCATTACCGCACTGCTTATGTCGCTAAGCTAGATAGGCCTTCCATACTATAGCATTTCAGTACGTGGAAGGGAAAGTGAAAGTAATTCATGTAACAGCAAAATAATATCAAGACAAAATAAATAGTGGTTCAGCAGCAGCAGGATTAATAAAATTCCAAACATCTTTACTACTATAGACTCTCCTTAGTGGCAACTCCAAAGGAGCATATTGTAACACTTTGCCATTCAACGGAAGAACACAGAGCCACATGCAAGACAAGGACACAAAAATAAATAAATAAATAAATACATTTCGAAAAAAAAANTTTTTTTGCCGAATCAGTTTCAATTTGCTCTCAACCAAGATGCCTCGACTTAATGAAGCCGATCGAAATTTGTGCATTGGTCTCAACCAAGCTGGGTTTTCCTCCAGACAAATAGCCAGGAGGTTAAATTGCAATCAGTCTACTGTTATTAGACTTGTGCAACGCTATCAGCAAACTGGAAGCGTCGCTGATAGGCCAGACCTGGACAACCACGGGTTACCACCCCTGCGGAGGACAGACACATTGTGCTTTCTCATTTGCGGAACAGATTCCTGCCAGCTCCAGTAACCGCTAGGGGGCTTCGAGGGAGACGTGGGCCTGTTGCCCCCAACACTGTAAGAAACAGGCTGGCCAATGCAGGACTTCGTTCAAGAAGGCCGTGTGTCGGTCCTCCACTGACGCCTCAGCGCCGTTTGCGACGCCTCCAGTGGGCCAGGAATCACCTCAGAATAACCCGACTTCAATGGGATAGCGTACTGTTTACGGACGAAAGCAGATTTTCCGTGTCAACAGCAGATGGCCGCATTCGAGTATGGAGATGGGCTGGAGAACGCTATGCTGATGCCTGCGTCCTTGAGCGAGACCGCTTCGGAGGTGGAAGCGTTAATGTATGGGGAGGCATCAGTTTCCACCACAGGACCCAGTTATACGTGTTCCAACACCGTGTTACAGCACAGGCGTACATTAATGAGGTTCTTCGGCCTATCGTGGTCCCAGCTTTTCAGACCCACAACGACCTTCGTGTTCTGCAACATGATAATGCCCGCCCTCACACTGCAAGGATCACAACTCAATATCTGGCACAGCAAAATTTCAATGTCATGGACTGGCCAGCCTTTTCACCGGACATGAGCCCCATTGAGCACATATGGGACACTCTGGGCCGGAGAGTTAGGGATCGAGGGCCCTTTGCCAATATGCAGCAGCTGGAGGCCATCCTGATCCAGGAGTGGAACAATCTGCCTCAGCACAGCATTCAGACTGTGGTCAGGTCCATGAGGAGGCGGATCACAGCTTGTATTCAGGCTGGTGTAGGCCATACGCGGTATTAGAGTTGGGGTTCTGCGGCCAAACATGAAAATTGATGCGTCTGCAAAAATGAAAAATAGGGTAACTTTTTCAAAAGTGAAAAAGGTGGGTGAAAAATAACTTTTTGTGGTGGGAACTGTGTTAGTCGAGTACGACATTGGACAAAGAACGAAAAAACACTCACCTTTTGAACCTTGGACCTAAGAAATTTTGGTAAGAGATGAAAATCCGGGTGATGCGTTTCTAATTGAGCTCAGTGTATTATCATAACATAACTGGGTGAGAACAATGAATTGCCAGCTCACATGACCAGTGACTGCACTTTTTACAAATAGCAATGAGCATTACCGCACTGCTTATGTCGCTAAGCTAGATAGGCCTTCCATACTATAGCATTTCAGTACGTGGAAGGGAAAGTGAAAGTAATTCATGTAACAGCAAAATAATATCAAGACAAAATAAATAGTGGTTCAGCAGCAGCAGGATTAATAAAATTCCAAACATCTTTACTACTATAGACTCTCCTTAGTGGCAACTCCAAAGGAGCATATTGTAACACTTTGCCATTCAACGGAAGAACACAGAGCCACATGCAAGACAAGGACACAAAAATAAATAAATAAATAAATACATTTCGAAAAAAAAAATAGAAAGATTTTACATTTCACAAAATCAAATAAATAGACTTCTTCATTAAAAACATCATTAACCTGTCTATTCATCCATCACTCCTAAATACAGTAGTAATGTAACCATCAGTCAGTCCATCTAAATGCCAGACATCAGTCACTCAAGTCAAAGTTCCACTACTCAGGTTTTCGACTAATCAAACCTATAATAACAGCCAAATTAAAATGTTCGCACAACGAAAGAATTCACGATGCATTGCTACATACAGCTACGATAATTTAAAAACTTTGCTCTCTCTCTCTCTCTCTCTCTCTCTCTCCCTCTCTCTCTCTCTATATATATATATGTATATGGTATATAATATACATACATACATACATACATATTAAAGTTCTTTATTTCCAAAGTTGTACAGGGTAAAATGATACAATTGATATCATATTATATACATTATACATATATATATATATAAATATATATATTATATGTATAATGTTTATAATATACATACATACATACATACATACATACATACATACATACATACATACATACATGTATACATACATACATACATACATACACTGATACAGAACATGTATTACATTCAACTGTCTTATTAAAGCCGTTCTCTTTGTGATTTTCCATCTTATACAAAATACACCCATCAAATAAGCCCATCAGCAAATGTTTGTGTAAATGAAATCTAATTTATTCATATTGCCTTTTCTTTAATTAAAAAAAGATCGCATACATTGTTTAAAAAAATTGTTGTTGTTTTTTTCAGCGCTCTATTGGAATTAAGTTTGAATATTATTGGCATCTCTGTAGCGAAGGTTAAGAAAGGAGGCTGTCTTGAAGTTTGATATTTAGGACTCTCACGAGACGTCACAAAGGAGAAGAAAAAAAGGAGGTGGTAGGAGAAGCGAGAACAACGAATAAGCGAGAGAGTAAGAGAGATGTGAAGAGGGAGGGAGAGGATTGAGATGGAGGGTGGAGAGAATAGAAAATAAAGCAGAAGAGACGAGATGGTAAGTCGGAGGGGACGTGATAAAGAAGGGAACAGAAAGACGGAGAGAGAGGAGGAGAAAACGGGAGAATACTAGAAGGGAGGGAGCGACAGAATGATGGGAAAGAGGAGGGAGAGAAGTATCAAGAAAGAAGGAATGGGAAAAGGAGAAAAGGACACGAGAACAAGGCAGAGAAACATCTGATCTAATCTTGCTTTGTTTTCCTTGCTAATGAAACCTTGAATAAGTTCCAAGTTTAGTAAGTAGTTCAAATGTAGAACTTTCTAGGACAATAACGATAGGTGCACACTATACTCACAAATAAGTCTCAAGTTCAGTACGTAGTTCCAAGCTAGTTCCAGGACGTTAATCGTGAGTGCGTTCTATATTCCACTAATAAGTCTCAAGTTCAGTAAGTAATTCAAGCCTAGTTCTGGGACGCTAAACGTAGCTGCATTCTGTACTCACAACCAATTTCGCACGCGGATAACGTCATCAAAATTTGCCTACATTCCTAGCCAGGAAATACCTCTATATTTTTACCGGGG
>JAWQUT010000393.1:504949-516348 GCA_033807755.1 Ellobium chinense
GATCAGATAAACGATCATCGCTTACATCGAAAGTATCCGGATGGTATCGAACCTTCAGAGCTTAAGTTTAAAAATTAAATCGAAAGTCCTCATTAATGATACTTAGGCACGATACTGACTACCGCTAGGGATAGGAAGAAGATAATGAAAACTAGAAATAAATCTCGGGTCCAGAGGTATGCCCAAACAAAATATTTCACGTAGTGTTTACTTCGACAGACCAGATCATGCAGAGGCTTTTATCAGATCCCTGAGGAGTATGCAGTGTCCTTGTCATTTAGAGATAATAGATGCATGCTGCTCTTTAAAGAAAGTAGGGTCCGAAGTCATAAGGTTAACTCTACCGATCATAAATGAATGTAATATAAATGAGATATCGGTCTAATTCAGATCGGGAATTCCTTCTTCCCAAAACAGATCTAAGGCAATAAGACAGTGTCACATTTGTGCCCAGACACTGATAATGAGAGCACGAAGTCAGGTCTAAAGCAATGGTTCTCACCGCTTGCACTGGGGACCCCTGACAACTACAGAAGACTGCCAGACTAAAATGATGAAAGAAGTTGTCACTTGAACTCTGGGGCTGGTCAAATTAGACGTATGCTTACCACTGCAACAAAACCCTCAGGAAACCAGTCAATAATGTTCAAGTTTATAAGGTGTTGCAGCCCTCGGAAGAAAAGTTAAATACAAAAGATAATACGAGCTGTCGGGATCGGTTCTGTACTGTGAATACCCACAGGTTCCGAGTAGCTCACACTGAGGTTCGAGTTCTTCATCTCGAAAATACTTAGATTCCTTAAAGGGACAGGGGTAGAAATTTCCTTCATAGCCTAAAAAATCCACACTATTTTTTCAAAACTTTAAACCGCATACATTTACCCTCCGCTTGACCATTTCTGAAAATACACCGCCGGAATGTCGAGATTTTCAACCTGTATATATGCTTCCATTACTCATGCTGCCTGACGGCATGAAACGAGGAAAGCTAGCGGACGATTGGACACATGCGCAAAAAGTCTGGACCAATCGTCTCGTAACCTATCTTGCTTTTTGACATCACACAATTCGAATAATAGCGGCGCGCAGGAGTAACAGTTCCGACATTTCTGCGGTGGTTTCTCAGAAACTTTCAGGGAAAGGAAAATATGATTTATGCAATAAAAGAAATTCATGAAAAAAGGATGGGAGTTATTAGGGTGTGCGGCAAATAACTATCCCTGTCCCTTTAACAGAAGACACATGCACTTTTGTCTGCTTCATCTTCTTTTCATATCAGTCCACACAGCCAACTACTTTCTGTTGACTTCATCTGTTGACCCAGGATTAACAACTGTTGTTCAGAATCTCTCCTCCACCCTGCTTCCTTTCCACCAAATATGTAGGTGATGTTACTATTATCTGGCCTTGAAGAAACTGAAACATCTCCTTCTTTCTTTTTCTGACACCATAGAATCCTGGGGCCTACAACGAAATATCTACAGCTTTTCTTTGTTGTTGTTGTTGTTGTTGTTGTTGTTTAACACATAGATGGATGTTTAGATGTACTTTTGCTGCTGCTACTGTTGTTGTTGCTGCTGCTGCTATTGCTGCTGCTGCTACTGCTGCTGCTGCTGCTGCTGCTGCTGCTGCTGTTGTTGTTGATGTAGTTGATTTTATGACACATAGCTACCTTGAGCATTGATCTTTCCGCTTTACAGCCTACAGTATGTCACTCCAACAGTGCTAAGTTCTGTTGTTGTTAGAACAGACCACGGGAGATGAAAAGGGGAGAGAGTTTGGAGAGGGAAAGAAGGAGGGAGAGAGAGAGAGATCAGCGTAAACATTTGATAGCAGAGCAACTATTTACTGTAGCTTGTTTCATGAAAGAAAACAGCCTTTTTCTGGCAACGGACACTTTATTGTTTTTTTGAATCTTTCTAAAATTTGCATGTGCGGTGATATTGAATAGTCTTAATAGAATTCAAAAATCGGGTCATATCCGCTATGGGTAATTTTAGTGACTAAAGAATGTTTACCTAACGGTCAGTCTCTCTGACTGAAAGTATAGAAGTTTTACTGCATAGCATCGAAGGATCACGATTATTGTGTGTTAAATCTGTGTAGGTGCTATGATATATACATTACAGAGACAAAGAGGGAAAAAAAAAGCTAAAAACTGTACGGACCGACTTGACAAAAAAGATATGCCATTATGATTACTTGTTAAAGTATGGCTTATAAAGTTTCGCAAAAATCGGTCGATAAACAATGAAGTTATTTCTAAAAAAAAACGCGCTTTTTTTTTTCTTACTGTGAAACGAACTATACTTCTAGAGTGCCTGGTACCCGCCAAGCCATCATCCGCTTCTGCTGAAAACGCTTCAGTAAAGTGCCTTCGTCCTACTCTCCCACACTATGCTTGCATTAGGGCTAGAAATTAGTTTCCAAACAATGATAATGATGATAATGTCTAAGACTGTCCCTGTGACGCTTTTTTTCTTTTCTAACCCTTCTCCAGTCCTGTGCCCAACCCTAAACTAAGCACAGTGTGAGAGTCCTTGGTATTAGTCATGTCAGTCATAGCTTGAAATCCCTAAAACATCCGGGTTTTCCAAATGAATGAGTGAATTTTATTTGTAAGCAGTGTGGATTTTCCCGATAGTTCGTCTTCAAGTATAAATTACTGTGGCAGTCACAAGTGGACTTTATTCATCCTTGTTGAGACCTGCCTCCTGACTGATGAGAGGAAACAAGTGAAACGTCAGCCATACAAGTAATTTTTCCATAATTGTAACAGATGTAGTCTATATCACTTCTATGTTGGATAAACGGTGAGTATGATTAATGTAGTCACTATATTTGGCTTTCATTTCTTGTCGTAAACATGTTGTTGCCTTTAGTTGCAGTGGTATTGGTCGTTGCCTTATGTTGGTGCATGATGATGGTATTACAAGCGCGCTCGTATATGCATGTACACATGCGTGTGTGTGTGTGTGTGTGTGTGTGTGTGTGTGTGTGTGTGTGTGTGTGTGTGTGAGTGTGTTTCTTATCTAGTCCTTACCCACGTCAATCGTCAGTCGCAAACCTTCACAAATATTACAGTAGGCCTTTGAATGTTACACACACAGCTCCTGTGCAGAAAATGGAGGTAATCTCTGTATTCGTATGGAAGACTGTAAAACCGACATTCATTTGGTAATAATGAGAAAAATGGCTTTACAAACCGGTCGGTGAAAAATGTTGTTGATGATAGCTGAACTTATGGAGGTGGGGGTCTGCCCAGTGAAAAGAGCAGTAATTTCGTGTAGAGGCGGAGGACTGTAATCGAAGCATAAGTCTGCTTTCTGCTACAACGCAATAATCAGTTGTACATGTAGTATGTTTTTTGTTTGTTTGTTTCTTTCTTTCTTTCTTTGTGTTTGGCTAATTTTTTAAAATCTTACATTACCCCTCCCTCATGAAATTACTGTGTTCCGAAAGGTGCAGAGTTTTGAAAATCCCAAAAATGTTGAATTAAGAATCTTTATCCACCCATTAGGTTAGTCATCCGTTCTAAAACTATTTCCTTCCCTAATTGTAGTAACCAGTCACCGATTATGAACTGTTGTAGGCCAGTAACTACATTATGACGTCATGCTCTGCTTTTTTAGTTAATGAATAAAGAGGAAGAAGATTACACAGATCTACAGCTCTGGTCTTTCGCTACTGGCGAATTCCTGCGAGTTCAAGTGACATTGTTTGATGAATTTGTTTTTGATTTGCAAAATATTTCTTATCTGATCTACCTGTATTGTTTCAAAACGATCCGTCACCCTAGTCTATTAATCAAATTAGGGTATAGGATATTTATGTGTGTATTTTCCTGGATGAAAAGAAAGGGCAAAATGATAACTAAGTAATGTATTTGGTACCCTTTCCTCCTTGTGTACCCTGTGTAATGAAGTTTACTTCCAGTTTTCTCGCAGCATGCGATTACCAAAATATAGTGAGGTTAGGTTTATATAGGTGTTTCCATGAAATGCAAACAATATTTGAAATATGCTGTGTATGCTACATTATATAATTAGTAACGGAGGCATTATTTAAAATAACAATTTAATAATACTAATGCGGTTTGTAATCTCGTATTCAGGCTAATGCCTGCTCATGCGCTTCACACTATTATTATCACAACTGGCCTGATCATTATCGGACTTTCTCAGTTCCTTGAGGACCATACACTGCCGCTGATCACTATCATCCTGACAATATCTTTCATTGCCTATAGTCATTTGCCCACTTTACTAACAGCTGAATTGAGAAAAATATCAATGAAATGCTCTTCCAAAGCATTTACAAAAGTGACCGTGATCGGGAGCTGAATCCACAACCTTTCGATCTTGAGCCCAGGTGCTGTAAGTATGAGGCCACGCTGCTTGTTCTGAGCTGGTTCACGATCAGAGGCGGATCTAGGATGTGTAGTCTGGGGAGATATCATATTTTATACAGGGGTGCGGATTAGATTAATACCATTCTCTTGATTTTCTTAAATGTCTCTTCCTATCTCCCCCCTTCCCCCCACACCTTTTTTTTTTGTTTTGTCTTCTCAGAGATCGGGAGTTAATACTGCCCTCAACCTTTTTGTTCCTCCCCAAGAGCCCTTCAACAAACAAAAACCTGGAAACATGTACTTCACTGACCCTGAAGCTGTGTTTGCCAGATGTAATGGGTGCAGATGACTTTAACTAATGTTTAAATTTACGCGGCTTAAAGTTTTAAAAAAGAGTGTGGATTTTTTAGGCTATGAAGTGATGTTATCTTGCCTATGCGCCAAAGTGCATGGTGTCTGAGCTGTTCTCGCTGGATATATCTTCGGTACGATCACCATTACGACCATTACAATCGACTTAATCGCAACACTTTAAAGATAACAGAAGAGGCCTATTGGCAACGTCTGCACTTTCTGATAATCGCAATTTTTTTTTCATGTTCTAGAGAAGTCACAATGCGCGAAGTTGGGTATTATAATATTACTTGAAAAATGTTTAAATGATTAAAGAGAGCTGACTGTTTCAAATTTGGTCTTGTCATCATTCTCGGATATCATATTGCTGTGTACCAGAATCATCATCATAAGCATAATATAAGACATCTCTAGCTCGCCAGGGCCCCCTCCCCCCTCAGTCTTGACCGACTTCATTATGGCAGTACCGTCAACAATTCTTGGGTGCAGGAGTCAACTAATTTCTACACCCCCCTCCCCTCCATCCTCTCCTCCCCACTTTAACCCGAAATCCTTTACGCCATGTAAGGCTACAGGATAATAATTATAGTCCATCATCATCGCTATAACTTTTATCACCTTTCTTTATTTTCTCCATACTCTTGTCTCTTTTTCAGAACCAGTTGTCACTCTCATACCAACTAACCCTCCCACCGTTGCTACCAAACCTCAGCACTCTTGCACTTGCCAATCCTCTAATTCTGCATCAATGTTGAGCTTCATCCACTCAGTCTGGGACAAGTTTCTGCTTTTCACCGGTCTAGCTATTATCTGGAACGTTTTGTTAGAGTATATCGGGTTTTCCCAAAAGCAAAACCCGTTGGCAAAATCGGAAACGACCACAGTCGGTAATTCTGACTCGGGAATACCCAGAGATAGTTTTGGCGCTTCTTCCGAAAACATCAGGCTTCGAACTCAAGCAAGCGCATCAAGGACAGCCGTTCACGATCACCAGTTTGTTCAACGCAAAATGGACGCAGCAAAAGATGACGACATTAAACGAGGAGACAGCGACGACTGTAAAGACACGAGTATCGGGTCTGCAGCAGATGTCACGAAAAATGAAGAGAAAATACCCGACAAGAAATCTGATGTAGCAGATTCTGAGAACACTTACGATGCAGACTCTGAGAAATCAGTCTTGAAATCTCGTGGACTCATCAAGGCAGATTTTTCCAAGCATCGAGGCCATGATAGACATGACGATGATGAGGACGACGCCAACAATGATAATGATGATGACGATGATCTTGACGATGACATTCATGGCCGTTTTCGAGGCTTTTCATCGATGCCCCCATTTATGATGGGACCTTCAGCTTTTCTGGGAGGTTCCATGTTCGGCTCTAGGTTCAGGGAGGACGAGTTTGTGCACCTGATATTTCCAGATGACCCAAAATCATCGGAAGGAGATCATCCGTTGATCAGGGTCGTCCACCCCATAGACTATGACAAGTACCCAGACAAGGCCCCAAAGCCACAGGAAGGGGAGTACACTGAACGGAACAAGGACAGAGATCCTCCAGGCTTGGTGGAGTCCACGGTGGAAGGCACTACGCCCAGGGATGAAAGAGGCCGCTTCAAAACTCCACCGTACCCGGTGAACTACACGTGCAATTGGTGCGGCAAGCGAAGTATGTACATGCTGGTGTGCAAGGGCTGCAAGATTTCTCGTTACTGCACTGAGAAATGCCAAGTAAAGCACTGGTGCTTTCACCGCAACAAGTGCTTCAACGACCCAGAGAATGCAGTGGATGTCCATGAGGGTAAGAAATCGCGTCTTGTATCACTGAATATTTTACACTTTAAATCACGCCTTTGCCAATTTAATTTGTGCCGTTGTTGTCGTCATCATTATTGAAATCATCCATTGTCATATAGTCGGGTAGATATATGAAAAAGAAACCACTCGAACCCCAACAAAATTCGAATAACAGGTTTCACAAGGGTTTTAGGGCAGGCACATGTGGATATGGTGAACAATAGAAAAAAAAGCCTACCAAATCTGACGCCCGGAATGTCTTTTTACTGCCATTCAAAGATTGCAATATGGGTTGCTAATTGAAGAAAATAACTGAAATCACATTATTTTTGTCGTCCTGAAACATAAAGAATGCAGTAAGCAACATGATATAGCGTAATATGAAAGACAGTATGTCTACCTACTTGTTCAAGGGGCTGAAAGCGGAACAGACAGCATTTGCGCACCAATGTTGATGGTTTTGCACTTGCTTTCTGATGCTGACCACACCCATTTGGACCGTAAATCATTGAGAAACCTTTTGTTAGAATTTTTTGGGGCGCCATCGAATATCTAACCGACTAATAATCTCATTATCAGTTATGGTACATAGTAAACTGCAGAGAAAATTTAATATGCAAGTTTCCGACTTGATCCAGTAGCGATGCAAATTTTCGAAAATGCGCTTAGTTCCTTCGTTAAGCACTGTAAACTATAGTCTAAAGGAAGAAATTATTAGCCTGGTATAATCATCATTATCAGTGATCAATCATATCGTCAGCATCAGTACAATCATCTTATTTTCGATTTAGCTGCTGCTGTTTTAACAATATCAGCAGCTAAACCATTTTAATCTCACATTCCATGACATAATTCACCTGCATAATGAGTCATCAACAGATCTTGCTGTCTTGCAATTTCTTTCGCTCTTAAACATCCTTCGACTTTCACAAGCTCCTTCTTTCTTTAATTCGCCACTTTATTTAAAAAAAATATTTCTCTTGGGTTCTGCTCGCACTTGTCCATCTCTCTCACTCTCTCTCTCTCTCTCTCTCTCTCTCTCTCTCTCTCTCGTTAAGAGCTACGTTTTTCTCGTTCGAGTTCTGTGTATTCTTCCCCTAATGCATTTTTTATTCTTTCGCCTCCCAGGAGATACTTTGGAGGTCGAGATCTTCATGGATAGTGAGGACGAGCTAGGGTTTGAACCAGGGGAGGAGAAGAAGGAAGAAGTGCAAGGGGGAGAGGAGAAGGAGTGACAGGGCCAACTGAACGAAGCAGGAACACCAGCAAGTGATGAAAAATAATGAAAATGGGCCTTTGACATCAGTTAAGAAGGGAGTGTACTCTAGCAGTTTATCTACTGCTGCTAAAGACAACGACGACGAGAAAAAGTGCTTTGATTTAAACAGTGATTAACCAGAGGCATGGTTTAACTTTCAAAGAGAATTTTACCCTTTTCTGTTCTCATTTTGTCTGTGTGTTGCTTTCGTGGTACTTTTGTTTAAAAGAAAAGTTAAGGCCCTCAAATAGCTTGTAGATGACTCCTTTTGATAGCAGGTTAATTGTCACTCTTTGCATCTCTGTCAAATAACAGAATACCGTATTGGTGATCATTTGGAATTATATTAATTACAATTATACCTATGCTTCTGAGGTGTTGCGATTAAGCAGAGACGACTGTGTTATTTGTAAAAGGTGTAGTTATTATGTGTGAGTGTGTCCGGGAGTCGTTCATGAATTGAGGTGGGGGAGGGAGAATATCTTCAGCTCTTAACTGTACATATTATGCTGTTTTGAACCATAAGCTGAATATCAATAATATGGCTGGGAAAGTAGAAATCAGATAGTTTCAAAAAACAAACTAAAAAAAATTGATGACGCGATTTTGGCAGAGAAATAAATGAGCAAGCACATTTTTAAAAGAATATGACGTCACTCAATTCGAGTTATAGTTTCCTCCCTCTTAGATCAGCAACAGTTCCGAACTGTTTCACAACATAAGAAACATATGCTGAGCGCCCCCTTGTGCTAGCGGGGACACCTTGTCTTGTCGGAGACCGTTATTGGAAAGTTGTCGTATTTTCTTCCTTTTTTTGAGGTTAAAAAATAAAAAAGGGAAGTGGAGGTAAATAAATGCAATGTCAAGAAAATGGTTCTTTCTAAAGTAACTTATGGCAGATTGGAGATTTAGTATGATTGAACAGTGCATGTTATATATATTATAATATTTGTTTGTCTGTGCTGATTGGTAGATTTGTGTTGGTTATAGCCTACGAAACGCTTATATGGTGCCATAGAACTGAAACAAATTGCGTCTCTGTTTATGCATTGTGTGTGTGTGTGTGTGTGTGTGTGTGTGTGTGTGTGTGTGTGTGTNTGTGTGTGTGTGTGTGTGTGTGTGTGTGTGTGTGTGTGTGTGTGTGTGTGTGTGCGTGTGTGTTTTGGAGGGGAGGGGGGGGAGTATATGAGTGTTTTTAGCAAACCTGGACCCATGATACAGCTGAAAAAAAAAATATGATTTTCACTGATCCCTCGTCACAATCAAGCCTAAACTACCAGAGAATTCGATTCGTTTACCTCCTGTTTAGTATACAGGAGGCCATTTAAGAAGTATGTTGTGTGTATCTCTGTGGCGTACATTATTTTGTTCCTGTGCATTATATTAAAGAAAAGCTTTCTTGAATCTATACACTGGTGTGTTGAGTAGATATCATTATGTTTCTTTGTCTGTATTCTCGACTTTTTTTCAGGAAGACCTATATCCCTCGAACCTCATGTGTTCCAAATGGCACACTCACTATAATGTTCCGGTCCACAGACCCTTATTTTCAATATGAAAATTTACTCCTGAACTCTTAAAATTATGAACTGATCTTCTAGAGGTATGAAGATGCCAACTTTTTTTTTTTTTTGTTCACTGTTGGCTATGTAAGGTTTTATACCTCTCATTAACTTATCCAGGCTCCCATGCCAAAATACTTTTCAAACATGTTGTTTAGCTCTTCCTCCCAGTTTTGACACAAAGAAAAGTGTCCCTAAACCAATTAGATTGTGAGAAGCTAGGCGGTGAAGCAGGCTACCTAATATTTGAAGCCTTTTCACTTTACCCACCTAACAACAAAGTTTATTCTTGTGGCTATACCTCACCTATTCTGAATCTTCAAATGTATTTGCACATATCTAAGCCTCTGAAATTCAAATCCAACCCCTTGCCCTCCTCCCCATAGCCAGTTTTCTGATCTTATAGGAGCTATTTAAAAGGGAGGGACTGCGAGAGGGCTGGTTATGGCAATGGCATGAGACACTAAGTGGCCCTCTTTATGTCCCGGAAGGGTAGAAAGTTTGTATAATTATGTTCTTTATAATTTCAACTGCACAATGATACTTTTTGTCGCATCACGGCCCTAGAGGAAAGAGAACTTGCATAATCGTTCTGTTCAATTCTCGTATACTATACTCCTTTTCAATACACTTACAAGGTTGTAGTAGAACAGTAACAGATCAATTCCGTTCATGCGACGATGACGATATAGTCGTAATTGTAAACGATAGGGGAAAGCAGAGAAGGGAAGGCGAGAAAGTGGTGGTAGGGGACGGGAGAGGTTATACAAATATCCTGACAAATTGTTGGTGTGGTCTTGATCCTATCGTTGTTATTGTTGCTGCTGCAGTTGTTGTTGTTGTTGTTGTTGTTGTTGGTGGTGGTGGTGGTGGTGTCGTATTAGTTTATATTCTTTAAGCCATGGACATTAGGCTCTCATATGGTTTTGTAGAAAACTGAGCATGTGCTGGAGAGTAGAGCTTGCATGGAAGCCGTACAGACAGCCATCCACAAACAGTAGATACAGCCTTACAGTGGCATTAGTTGACAGAGTGTTTGCTACGATTTTGACATAACCAGAAACAAATGTTGTCTTGGCGTGGCAGGTTAGGAATGCTTTTTTGAGATTTAGGGGGGAGGGTGGCGCTTCGGGGAGGGGAACTACTTGAACCTATTTCACCGATCAGGGAGAGCCTCCCCCACCCACCCCACACACATACACACCTTCCGACTTCCTTTCCATATGCGCTTAGGAGGCTTCGTTGGAGCTCAATCTGTTGATAGCTATGGCCCTCGACATGCCTTAAGCACAGCAAAATGACTGAACAACAACAAAATACAGCTGTAATAAAGCCAAACGCATACTAATTAATCGAACAGGGCGCAGAATGGAGTGGGGTGGGGTGGGGTGAAGAGAGCAGAATGAGTTTGAAAAATATAAGGATGAGGAGCAATTTTTATGACTAAACATAATGAAGGACTAACACTGAAAGAAAGCCTAGATGGCTTATACTCCACTCCACTATTCTTGTTGGGGGGAGGGGGGCGCAGGGTGGCTTAGGGGTTAGGGTAGGGGAAGAGGTAGGAGGAAAAGTGAGGAATATAGGTAAGGTTGCTGTCATGCCTCTCTGATGCCTAGTTTGAAGCATGCTTAGTTTCGCTGACAATCACACATACATACACACATAAAAAAGGAATTCCAGATAAAATCCTCGTTCATTTCCACTTTTCTATTGTTTGACAAACTGGCCCTAAACTTTATGTATTCATTAATTGTTTTAATATTTGACAGGAAACGCAAAATTTATTTGTAAATAAATAGAAAACACAGCGGCAGATACACTGGAGGATTCTCCACCCCCGCTTCCCCTCCCCACTTCTCCTTTCTCCATTTACCAACACAAATGGAAAAGGTGGTGGGGGGGGGGTGACTATACATGTATCAGCAATTAATTAGACAAAAAAACAACTAATGACTTTTCGCCATCATATCAGCGCACCATAATGGTTTTTGACACCTATAGAGGGGCAAATCACTGATTGTGTACAACCAACTGATCCGCTAATATATAAAATCCCCCCCCCCCCCCCCC
>JAWQUT010000393.1:516470-599588 GCA_033807755.1 Ellobium chinense
TTAAAAAAAAAAGTGTGTAGGCCTATGTATTCGCACACGGTCAAAACCAGCCAAATGAAAAATTGGGGACCAAAATTTTAATCAGAATTCGAGGTGACCTTATTCGAAATTGTGAAAAATTATGGGCGTTGACCCCCCTTTTTCTTCCCCGTTAAAAGATCGGGCAAAAGAAGTACTTTAACCTATATGGAAGAAATTTCCCGAAATCACAGTGGTATATGTAGAGTAACACAAAATGTTAATAGGGCCAAAAGAAGAAAAAACAATAGCTGCCTAATGACTATCAAGGGAAATAACCCATCAAATAAGCGATTACGAAGTGACTAAACTTGAAACTCATTTTTCTAAGAGTTTACATTTTATTATTGCGTCACTTCCTGTTCAGCAGATACCAAGTTGACGCCGGGACCAAACAAAAACAGGAAGGTTCTACATTATTCCAACATTTTCGTCTGCGAGCGGATTCGTTTCTCGTGAGACATTCGCAGGTACCACATTATTGTCATAATGGCAGTAACCCGAGAATCTTCTATCTAGCGCTTAGTTTAAGGTTAGGACAGGTCGGGGTTAAAACAAAATCTAGTCTAGACCTAGTCTAGACTAGACTACTAGACTCTAGAGTGAGAGTAGAGACTATTCTAGTAGAGTCACCGGCACAGTGCTCGTCACCTAAGCCAGATTTCGGTTTGTAACAAGATAAAAACTCACAGCAAGCAAACTGCAAATTTTGTCTATCCTTGAAACTTGAAGTGCCGGTTACGGTAACCGCCATCTTATTATTTACCGCGATTTCCCGATTAGATTTGGTTACAGAATCTTACCAGACTTTCAGATTTTAAGCAAAGACCATTTTCACGTCAGTTCAGCTTTGTTTTGAGGGGCAGAAGTCAACCACCGCCTTGAAATAGTTATCAGTTGTTGTCTCTGTCGATATTTCACTACCATCGGCGTCGTACCGATCACTGCCGCTCTACTTCCGGATCAATATGCACGACAATGTTGCCACCGGTACAGATTTTTTTTGTAAGGCAGGGTAAAATGGCTTCACGCAAAGCCATTTTTCTTAGGAAGAAATCGCTAGTAAATTATTGGAAAATAAACAAGAAATTTTGGATCAATGCATAAAATGCTTCGCTTTAGTCTGTTTAATTGTAAACTGATCGATTTTTTTTATATTTCATACCTTGAGTAGGGAAATGGGAAAAAAATAACATCTTGCTATTGGGGAAAAGCACATGGCCAGGGTGGCAACACAAACATGCGGCCCGCTGTTTTAGTGATGTTATACCTTAATTTTTCCCCCTCAAAGAAAGTCATTTCCTTGAGAAACGTTACAAGACAGATGTCATATAACTTTACTGAAAATCAGATTAAGCTCTCTATTTTTGAATTTACACAATATGATAATATGTCTATAAATTATTGCATTTTTCATTTCACAAAACAATAAAATGTCACGGTTATTGCATCGTCACTTTCAGTGGGCAAAAATGCGCTACGTGGTCTTGGTAAATTGATTATACAAACCTCTGAATCATTTCTTTCTCCACCATTCTAAATTATTTTGTTGGAGAAATAAATGAAACACTGTCTGCTGTCATAATCCAAGGGAAATCATTATAAATTTTGAGGGGAACTAGTTGCAAATGGATGAGGGTGATTACTGATTACGATTTTTATCGTGACAAGCATAGCTACTCACGGCAATTCGCCAGCTTGAAAATAATCATTCAAAGAAAAAAAAAAATTAAAATCATGGGTAAATTTATAAAATTTTTTAACACATACCGTATGCTTAAAGCTATGGGTATTATTGCATAAATTAAATCTCTTTAGCAGAGAATTGAGAAATATTTCAAACACCCGCATCACTTTTTCAGCCTGCGTCATTCCATGTTATTTATATTGAGTAACTAAGAAAGTGAAAGAAGGGAGGTGTTCATTGTTGGGAATCCCCTAAAATCAACGTAAAGGAAAAAGGTAGATGAAGTTGGACTGTCATTACTTTCCACCAACAGATTCTACCAGAAATACATGAATGGGTGCAATCTATATGAGCATTGCTAGAACTATATCTATTGAGCAGCTGTTGAGGGAAATTTGTACTTGAGAACTAAGATGAGTGAGGCTAAATTTCTCTAAAAAATGAGAGAAGTGTGGGGATTAAAACAATTTTATTTTTTGAAACAAGTTAAGTTTATTCAAAACCAAGCCCACACCACAACTGTGCATGGGCAATTTTTATTCAGTGACAAATGACAGGACTGATCTTAATCAGTGAATCATTCATCTCTCAAAGCATACATACTCAGAAAATTCAATCCAAGGTCTATTTGCATAATTAGTCAACCCATATACACGGCAAACAAATCATAATACACCATATAGTCAGTCAGCCAGCCATCCAATCATTATGTCACGAAAAAAATAATAAGAGCTGTAAAAAACAGCGCATACCACTAAAAAAAGACAAACAGCTACGAGTCCAAAAAGTGACGTGACATTTTTTAGATCCAGATTAAAAAAAGAAGTCAGACAACACATGACTCTCATCTCATGGAACAAGCGGTGAGGGAAGGAGAAGCAGAGAAGTCTGTGTCAGAGGTGGCCAGGAAATATGGTATCTCTCGAATGACCCTCCAAGATCATGCCTGTGGGAAATATCGTGGATACAACACAGAATTTGGTCCTCATTGCTGCATAGATAAAGAAACTGAGGAGGCCCTTGGTAGGCTGTTTGAAATATATGTCAGCAAGAGAATTTCCACTTACTATGAAGATGCTGAAATCACTGGCATGTGAGGTAGTCAAGGCTTCAGGCAAGAAAACATCAATGAATTTGGAAAAGGGGTCATGTGATAAATGGGTCAAGGCTTTTCTTAAGAGAAATTCTGAGCTGAGTTTGCGGACACCCCATCCACTGGATTACGGAAGAGCTGGTGTCCAGCAGCGGCAACTGGATTTTTATTTTCAGCTACTAAAATCAGCCCGTGAAAAAATTTCATCCGATCCAACCAGGATTTTCAACATGGACAAAACAGGATTTAGAGGAAAAGTCAGCAAGTGAGGAGCTAAAGTAATTGCCAAGAAGGATGTTCGCCAGGTGTTCAAGGTTGATCTAAAAGTAAGTGGCCATATCACAGCAAACATTGCCATTGCTGCCAGCGGACAAACCCTGCCTCCATTAATAAGATTTTCAAGCAACCTGCAACGTGACTCCTACGCTGATGGTCTGCCGAGCCTATGGTGGTTTAACACTATGATATCAGGATTTATCAGTGCAGAGTTGTTTTTTCTCTGGTTTTTAGAGTGTTTTATGCCAAACGTAGGAAGCAAACACTCCTGCCTCCTGATACTTGATAACCTCAGCACTCATGTTTCTACCAAAGCCATTGATGAGGCCAGAAGAAACGGCATAGATCTGTTCGTTTTACCAGCGAAAACGTCGCACATCGTGCAGCATCTGGATGTAGGATATTTTCACATGTTAATAGAGAAGGTTGCAGAAATTACATCTTCTTTAGGATATACCGGGGCTTCTCATCTCCCACGGCACTTATTTACAATGGTTATTCAAATTCAAAAGTCCTCATATATTCTTCATCTGAGACTCCCTGTTCCTCCATCAATGTGACCATTGACAACATTTCTGCTTGAATTTCGTGGTAAGGAAACAAAACTTGCTCAATGTTCACAATTCTTTTGGGGTTATATTTCCCTGTTATCCTCTGTTCTTTATCCTCTGCTCTTTCAATGCTTTTCACTGCATTGCATGAACACATCCAGAATCAACTCAACTGACAAAATTTCTTAACTTTTATCTCACTTACATCTGGAATTGGAAATAAATGCGCAGACAAGGCTCAAACAGTCTTGCATTTCAAACAGTGACTGCTTCCCTCATAAAAAAATCAATAAACCATTGCCGTAGGTCTAATGGCCTGGTCGCAGGCGTGGTAGGTTTACAGGATTAACAAATATCATCATAATTTTCTTCTCAGTGCACAAAAATAGTTGAAATTTGGCAAGGGAATGTATATATATTTGAGATCTTCAAACCCTGCTTTTTAAAAGCTTCTGAACAGACGATTTCATGTTCCACCAGGTGACGAGCACTGTCCTACTTTTGTAACTTGAGCCACCTCTTTGGTGGGTCTATAAAACATCGATTTTTTGGCGTATTATCTCAAAGGATTTCAAAAAATTGGTCTTGAATCGATGAAAGAAGGTTCATACTACTAAAAAATCAAGGGAATAGCCAGTTGCATAAACAGGACAGAAATAAGAATATCAGAATATGTAAAAACGTGACGAGCACTGTCCTACCCACTCTAGTCTAGACTAGGCTGTCTAGCGGTTGGATAAAGCGAGGAAGAAAAATTTTAAAGCAACCTTGGATTGAGACAGTCATTACTTATTAACTTCATCATTGTATGGAGAGGAATTCCATATGTGTGCTGGAAAGATTTCAGCATGCAACACACCGAACCAGCAACATACCCTAACCCTAACCCATAGCCAGGGTAAAGGTTAGGAGGGTTGGAGTTAGGAATAGGAGTTAATAGGGCGGTTAGGGTTAGGTTAGGGTATGTTGTTGGTTCGGTGTGTTGCATTGCGGAAATCTCTCTGGCACACATATGGAATTCCTCCCGTTTTATGTTTTATCTATTCTGAGGGAGGGTTAGCCCCATCTCTGTTAGTCTGTATGCTCTCATTTCTAAGGGAGGAATTTCAAATATGACACTCACAACTGATGATAATGCTAATGCTCCTGCCGCAATAAATATGCCGCAGCAATGGACATTGATAGGGTGGGGATTCACCTTACAATCCCTGCTGATTTAGTCTCGAGACGCTTTAGGTTAGGGTTAGGGGTAAGATTAGAGTTGGGGCTTGGGCCTACTTAGGGCTAGAGTCACAGTTGAATTAGACATTAGTAATAGTAGGCATGAGCCTCAGTGGCTGTCTCTAGGTAGTTCGGTTCAGCTGTGTCCTGCTGGCCGAAATTGGTGCCGGGCCGCCCTTATGATTTTGTGATAAAAAACTCCCGGTTTTTGTCGGAGGGTATTTTAAATTTCGTTTTTTGACTTTTTGGTTAAATTTTATTATTATATGGACATTCGGGTATGCACGAACACAGGAAAGGATGGCACACAAGATGGTGCCACTTTCATTTTCTTCGACTGAATAGTTTGGAAGATTTTAAGTTGAAAATAGGTCAGGTTTGACATTTTATAAAATTTTTTTGGGTTGGTTGCATAAGAAAAAAACCAATTGGGCACTAATTTATAGCTTCTTATAGCTATGAACTATCAAAAAATGGGATGATTCAGCCCTCTCCCGTGAACTTTTTTCCCGTTCCCAAAATAGCATGGTACCCGCAGTGACCATCACCTTGCTGGAATCAAAATTGCGGCAGGCGACTATGGTTTTTCATTGCATATTATCAGTGCCACTAAGGTGCTGCCAACCAATTGTTTAACAATTTATTTTAACATTTTGTTATTTTTTTTTATTTTTGTTTAATGTTAGAAGACATTTATTATGGTTTGAAATCATGTTTATTAGTTGATGGCCTCAGCCTGGTAGTAAATTGCGCTGGTCGATACTTTGATCATGATTACATGTTTACACGGCTTAGTAGTGAGTAAAGTTCGCGACGATCAACAGATCCAAGTATTACGCAGTGAGAGGCAAATTAGATTACTTGTGATCAGATGTTATATTTTAAGAACCAAGACCGTGGAATTTCTTAAAAATGTATTTTATTGAAGACTGCTCACTCCCTCCAATCTGTGTGGTATTGGACTTCCTCAAAGTCATTGTAACAGGGTAATGTCATTCGCAACTTATATGACCTGGCGAAAACTTTGATGCAGTGTTAAAATTTTCAGAGTGGGGATGAGTCTCCTCTAATAAATTGCGATTTATTCTTCGTTTTTCATTTTTTGGTTTTTTGCCCAGTTTAGATGCAGCCTCAGACTCAGAAACATTAAAAAACTGCTGTGAAGATGGCACTTTAATTCAGCCTTTAGTCTTAAAGTAGCATTATACTGGGATTCTCCCATCTAATAGTTGATTTAATAGTAGGGGCAAAGGTTAGGAAAGAGAAACCATACATTCCTTGATAGATTTTATGATAATGTGTGGGAACTGTCTCAAGAGTGGTTTTTCCTCCCTAATCCTTGGCTAGTAACCCTAAGTATGGCCCATGAGTTCGACAGAAGCAGCCAGTTCTTTCATTCCATGATAGACCAGATCTCTATTTTGAGTCTTGACAGCAAGGATTTTATTTTCATGTCTAGATTTAGACCACTGCAGATAACAGAGCAGTTGACAGAAGTGGACACAAACAGAAATGGTGTTGTTTTTAAAATAGCAGTGACCTGGTTATAATAAATCTAAATGAACCATATAAAAACCTTTCCTGTTGTAAGAGATTGTCACAAATGCTCAAGCAAGGTGGGAAGAGGAAAGACCATAATTTGGGGTATAACTAAGTCGAGTGCTACTAGCAGTCTTTTCCCATTAATTCCACAGTGAGCAGTGCCACTTCATAAATACTGATACCCCTGTCACTAAAGATCTTAGATTAGATACCATGGTCAGTGATGAGAAATAACTTGTATTTTAACTTGGGCCAAGTTTTGCTCTTGGTTTAATATTTCTGTAGAAATCTTAAGGGTGCAGATTTGAGGCTTCATGTTGGAAGATGCTATTGCTCGGTTTAGTTCTACAAATCCACTTTAAAATATCAAACTTCGGTAACAAAACATGGCATGCCATTCATTCTTTACGAATATTTTTGAAGTCTCGTACATTGTGTCTTGTTTCTTGTACTTAATGCTGTAACTTAAATGACATCTCCATGAGGTTTGGGTTTTTGCTACATATGTTTACGGTGAACAAATAAAGGTTTTGAAATGTATAATAAACTACTGTCTTTCCAGTGATAGGTTTGTACATTGATTGTGCTTGAGTTAAATCTTGCAGATAAAATACCTTTAATGGTAATAAGTGCTTTGGACTTTAATATGTTTGTCAGGCTGGTACTTCCTCTTCTTAGAGTAGGACACGCACATCAAAAATAATTTTCTGTTTTTCAATACATTTTCTCTCTAAAAATTATCAATGGTGCCCACTGAGTCAATTTTGTGAAGAAAGAGCATCGTTCTATTACCATGCGTGTATGTAATATGAGGCAATAAGGAGAGTTAGAGTTACCAGGTTTGGTCCTTGCGTCCAGAATTATTCCCCTTCCCCGATCAGCAGAAGCCTGTGGCAAAAACGCTGACGTCACTTACGTTCCAGCAGCTACAGACACCTCTACCTGACAATATATTATTCAGCTTTTAATTAAGGTTCTGATATTCCAAATTCAGACATAAAGAAGTTTGATAGTGTAAGCCAGAAAAAGTATTTTGCATTTCTATTGCCTCAGCATGATTTTGTTTGGGATATCTGGGATATCTACTGTTCACAGAGGAATTGAAACATTCATACCAACATGCTATCACCCATCTGCAGAGCACTGGGTAGACAGCTTGGCCATGTGGCAAGAATGTATTTGACATAAGCTTATGGCTGCCACGCGCACTGTGGTTGTAACAATTCAGACTTTGAATAATGTAACCCTGTAGGTTGTCTGGGGCCAGCAGAGGCGTTATATCATTATGACAGACACTTGAAATACCGTTTTATTGGAATAATAGGGTATCATATGATTTAATATGGTCTGTAGGACAGTGCAGTCTACCTTTAAGTGATCCAATCATTCAAAGAGAATGTGTTTTTTGCAGAATTATGTCTGACAAGGCCAACCCAGGGGACCGGCAAAATGCATTCCTCAGCCCCGACACTTCGGAAGGGGAGGATGATACTGAAGAGGTTTATCAAGAACTTGTCGTAGAAGATCCTGATGCCATTGTAAGTGTCATTTCTAGCAAGGTCAAATGGTGGAAGTTAATTACAAATAACCATTTCATTGATCAAATATAGCACCGTCTTAGTCTTTCTGTTTAAATCGTTTGTGGCCACAACTGACTGGACAGAATATGTCACACAATTACCACATTATTATTTCTGCTGCAGGCGTTGAATGTACAGTATCTATTTTCAACATTTTACATCACTGAAGATAATGTCACACGTAATTTTTTATTGCTAGGAACATGATTTCTGTATTTCTGATGAGACCAGGTATGCGGCTTTACATTTGCATAAAATATAAGAGAGGAGGAAATGTGAGCTATTAGTATTACTGGTAATTTAAATATTACACATTAATTAGCATGACAAGGTGCCACAAGGAATTTTTCATAATCACTGTGAAAGATCAGTTTTCAGGAATAATTCTGAAAGTTCTCCAACACTCGAATATTTCTTATCCCTGCTAGTGCTGGGACTTCACCCCAGATCTTTGAGCTTGGAAGACAAGAATCTTATATGATATTCTCCCACAGGGTGGTAACATGACAGCAGTTTAATTCTCATAGACTATATCCTAACCACCTGGATATTGTTCCTTAACTTCCATGAGTCAGCCTAATGCTCATCTGTAGGCCTCTCATACTTTCCAAATCATGAGCACACTTTTTTAAACATCCATCATTTTAATTTCTTCAGGACATTGATCTGAACCATTGCCGCATCGGCAAGATCCAGAATTTGGAATGTACAACTCATGTCGAGGTGAGTAGTGGCAGAAGTTGTTAATCATACAAGGCTCAACATTAAGGATTGTGGCAGCATAATTCGCAATTATTCGCTTCTATTGCTGTCACTGAAAAGGTGAATTGATCTTTATGTAAAACTAAAACAAGTTTGCCCGTGGCTAACTAGGCCAGCTGATGTCTACGTTTTATTTTTTTCGCATCTCTGTTTTCCAATTACATCAGTTGATTATCAGCATTATGAGCAATTATCAGTCTTTCAACCTTTTGAGCCTTTTATAACACTGATAACGGAGACTTAATGTTTAGACAAGACATGGAGAAGTGGCATCAGAACACGTGAACTGCCAGCTTCTGACATTGGTAAAGATATAACTGTTTGGATATTATATTTAAAATCATTCTCAGTTTGCAGTTAGGTATATTTTCTTAATTTTTTTTTTTCTTTGTCATTCCTCCTGCTGATCTTTGGTTGCAGTTAAGGGGAAAGGGGACTTGTTGTTTCAGTGTTATGTGGACATAATTCTTTTTCATCAGAAATTGATGTACTTCTCATCTTGAATGCAGCTTCATTTTTTTTTCTTTTCTGTCTCATAGTATAAGATCAAATAATATTGTGGGTTATGCTTCATGCTGTCAAGGCAATTGCACCTTATGTATGTGAGTGCAGAAGCATTTATATTATTAGTATGGGAGAAGACTGATTTTAGACCAGCTAAGATCATCATGATTATTAATAGCAACAGTGTCATTGAGAATGGGGAAGGAAGAATTGCCTCTACTTTGTCTTGTATTGACCTTCCTAACAGTGGCTGACTAACACTTTCGTATTTTTTATTCCCATAAGACATTGTGCCTACGCCAGAACTTGGTAAAACAGATCGAAGGACTGAGCACACTGATCCATCTGAAAGAGCTTGACCTGTATGACAACCAGATTACCAAGATAGAACACTTGGAAGCTCTTGTCAATTTAGAGTAAGTCTTTGCTGGGAAATTTATCATTGCTATTGCAGACTTTATGATTTTAACACTGTATAGTAATTTGTTAAGAAAATTTTCCAGAAATTAGAGACAAGTTGTTAGCAGGACAGACTACTAAGGTGGTAGAAAATTGCAGTGCAGTAGCACCTTTCACTTTCAAATTGTAGTAGCACCTCCTACTTTTAAACCTGGAGTGTAGCACCTCCTACTTTTAAACCTGGAGTAGCACCTCTCACTTTCAAATTCCAGGGGAACAGTCCATAATTTCTAGGGTAAAAGTTTTTCAAGGACTACGGGATTAAAGTGTAAATGAAGAGAATGCTGGGTTTCTAGTGATGAAGATCGAGGTATCAAAGTTCCATTATGATCTTTTGGCCATGATAGTGCTTGTGAACTCAGCCTGTCATTGTCTTGCATTCTCTTGCTTGAAGACAAAATTACCCTTTATTGTACATTTGCACTTCTCCATATGTTCTGGCAGTTGATGTCTAGCTCCTTACCACATCACAGCACTTGAGAGTCCATTTCTGTTCGGAACTGATATAAACTATTGTTTGTCTTGCAGCAAGTCACAATGAAGCTTATGTTTTTGTTCCAAAAACAGAAATTTAAGACTCTTAAGGTGAATGGGTCTATGCAGAATTAATTTTTTGTTTATTATGGATACATTATTTATAATATATTATCCAAGAGGCAAATATTCTTTAATAGGCAAATGATTGATAACTGCAGATATCTGATATTTTGTGAAGCAGTTAGATGACTTGCCAAGTGTGAAACTGTTCTTAAGTTTTGATTTCCTCTGAAGTTTTTCACAGAATGGGGAACCCTTGGCTTTTTCAAAAAGCCACATTTTTCACTGGTTCCAAGACATATAATGGAGAGACGAATCACCATCCTAAGCCTGGCCTGTGACATTGTCTTGCATGTTGTGTAAGTTATCTAGACCACCAAAGTCCATTCATCAGCCTCTAAATTTTGATAAGCTTTTCACCTTTCTGCTTCTTTTCAGGCATCTAGATTTGTCTTACAATCGTCTTCGTAAGATTGAGGGACTGGAGACCTTGACCAACTTGCGGAAGCTGTACCTAGTGAACAACAAGATTGGCAAGATTGAGAATATCAACCACTTGATCAAATTGGAAATGCTGGAACTAGGAGCTAACAGGATCAGGGTACCTCTTTTTCATTCACAAACTATTTCACTTACTCACACATATATGTTTGCACACTAATCCATCTTTGTCAGTCACTCTTTATTCTCCGATCTACTCACTTTTTCTGGTTCCAAACCTTAGTTGATAGTGTTGTGGCTGATGTCTATACCTACACTGTGATCCTATGAGAGAGAAGGAAATATTTTGACATGTGCTTTCTTGAACTCACAAAGGTCTACACATAAATTTTATAGCCCTTCGGTAATATCATACATCACATGGGGCCAACATTATGTTTTGCTAAGTCTCTCTTTCCTGTACTAACCCTAATTTCCAATACAGGAATATGTGCCTGCAGGATTTGCTCTCACAAACAGGGTTTTCATAGACCTGAAGAGTTTAGAAAATCATGGAAAATTGCCACTGGCACTTCTAGGTCTGGAAAAACTATGGAATCTGAATCTGCAAAAAATGGCCAACTGTCATGGAAATATCATGGACAATTTAAAAATGTTGGATTGATGGTTTATAGGTTTGTTTGGAACTACTTTCCTGTGCATCAACAAAGGGAAAATTTATCAAAGATCTCATAGATTTTATGTGATGATAGTTTAATTATAGTGTTATCAACAAAAACTACAGTCGAGTCTTCTTAACTCCAATTCGCTGGGACCACCCCAATGAGTTGGAGAAATCAGGATTCGACTAACGATTTCCAAGGCGGGTCAACCGTATGCGAGCGAGCCAGCACCCTGGGGAGGTCACGAGGGTAATTCAACAGGGGATGTAACTAAAGATGGCATATTGGGGAAGTATTTTAAATGGGATTATTTCTTTTTCTAAGAAATCGCTCTGAGTAGTAGCTTAATAGATGAAGAGGCCGCCGCTTTTTCAACTTGTTCCCGGTTTGTCAAGATCGTAGAAAGCGTGCTAACGGGAACGCCATATTTCTCAGCTATGACATTCTTCGACATCGCACCTCTGTCGATTTCCTGGAGCATGTTAATATTCGACTCAATGGAAAGAGTCTTGAGGTTTCTCTTTACAGGATTAGAGGAAGCCATTATTTAGAGGACAAATTCAATTTAATTCAAGTTGAAAATGATAAAGATGAGTCAACCGTACGCGAGCGAGCGAGCACACTGGGGAGGTCACGAGGGCAGCCTCTTGTTTATTTACCGTCACAGTGCAATGGGCCAGTGCATTGTATGTATACACTGCTGCCGAGATGTTTAATTATCGATCGATTTTTCAGCACCGCCGAGCCCTCCCGCATTCTCTTCACCCTACTGTCTTATCAGCGGTGGTGTAATACACACGCCCTACTTATTGTGCTGCGGTTAATGGCACTCGCAGGGTCCAGTTTTATTGCCTCTCTCTATCCGTGGCACCGTCTTGTTTGTTTCTCAAGCCGTCGGCGTTGTTTAGTACCACGCGGGGAAGACGCCAGGAGGTGATTTTGCCTCTGTGGCAGCGCTGAGCAGTTGGACTAATCAGAAATGGGCATTAATTACTTCGTCTTATGCAAGGAAAATTAATAGACGCAAAGAAGGAAAAAAAAACTATTATTTCTTTTTATTTTGACTAATAAATAATTGGAGGTATCCGGTTTCGACATACATGGACTCGACTGTAATTATATCACCAGGAAATATCATGGAAAGAATATATAAAATTCTGTAGCAGTCCTGCAGGAATTACAGCTGAGTTATAGTGGCATAAACTAAATCCTTATTTTGTTCTTGTTTCTTCTATCTGTTTTCAGATGTCATCGGTTAACTTTTAATCTCTCCACAGAAAATTGAGGGCATTGACCAGCTTGTAAATCTACACAGTCTTTATCTAGGCAAGAACAAAATAAACAAACTAGAGGGTTTGGACACCCTAGTGCGACTCAGATGTCTCAGTATACAGGTGGGTGACAGTTATGAGCGAAGTCTGCTGCATCTGGTGGTGATTGTAAGTCTGCTCTTAGGGATCCAGTAACATTGCCCTGTATACATTAGGAATACAGTTGAGCATGCTTAATATGAACACTCTACTTTTCGTCCTAATTTTTCTTCGTCAAGGGTATGTGTGCGGTTAAAATGTATTTCTGTTAATAAGTACACTTTGGTCGGTCCCAATATGCATCCATTATTCATGCTCCACGATATCTCAGATTGTAAAGACTGTTGAAACTGGCAATGGACTAGTGAAGGAGTATTGTGAGTTCTGTTCATTTGCAACTGGCAACACAACTTACTGTCTTCACATGAAGAATTTCAGTGTGCGAAGGTTGTTAGGAATCTGAATTTTAAAAAAAAAATCTTAAGCACAGACAAACTTCCAAACTGTGGTACCCCGTCATTGAAAGAGGAGGAACTCAATTAATACCACTGAATCTGCATGAGCAAAGCCCAAGAAGTGTGAATGCTGTTGGACGCAAGAGCTGTTATAAATTTATATTATCAGGCTTCGCATAAGACCAGCCAAATTCACATATAATGTGAAGCAGCATAATGTTATTAGTAAAGACTGTCGGTATATTCCCTTACTGTATATTGAATTAACAGTATTTCTCATGTCTTCATGTGGTTTATGGAGCTGAAGATTGTTATCATTTATATTTTTTTGGAGTAGACATAGTTTCACCTTAAAATCTGGGAAAACAATTTTAGGAATAACTAGAAACCTTGTGGCTGTAACTTTTAAAACCGGTAACCAACCAGTTTAGGACTGCCAGATAGTAGGAAGTGTCTAAGATTTACTTTGATTTATTTTATTCTTTCAGAGCAATCGGCTGCTAAAGATTGAAGGTCTGACTAAGCTTGTAGACCTTGATGAGTTATACCTTAGCCATAATGGCGTGGAAGAGATTGAGGGACTTGAAAAATGTGTAAGTGAGCTAAGTGTCTAGTCTTGTGAAAATGAATTTAAGGATGAGGAATCTGCAGTGAGAGGTGTGCTTAGACACGCTTGTTATGGAAACCTGTTGTAAATAATATTAATGCTATTTCAAAACACTTTTAATATGTTAATAGGCATTTGTGTATATTTCTAAAGGTTTGTTTTCACTTGCTCACTGCATCATTGCTGATGTCACTCTTTGCTTGGAACAATATCAGAGCTCTCCATACTCCAAGGCAGTCAAGCCAGAAACTTAAGTTAGAATAAGGTATTAGACAATACTTAGAAATGTCACAGACATAATAAAACTCACAAAGCAGAGACCATTTAAGAAATTTTAAGGTTTCTTGACAGTTTCATACTGTCTATGCATCTGAGTCATATGATATACAGGATATGAAAACAGACCATTATGAGTGTTTCATAATTGTTAGACCCAAAACTCAAATTGCTTCTGAGACATGGTAGGACCTTACGAAGTTATAATCATTTCATAATTTTGAGTTTGTCAGATACTTGAGTTTGTGAGCAGAATTTAATGATCGTGAATATTATAGATGTCTGGATTTTTCAAGTGCCTAAGGTTTGAAGTCACGAGATCAATCTTAAGCTGTGTAAGCAGACCTGGCATATGGAAGTAAGTGATTCATTGACACTCTGTTGCCTTATTTTCATTCACTCAACAGACAAAACTCACAACCCTTGACTTGGCAGGGAATCGTATAAAGAAAATTCAAAACTTGGATCAAATTGAAGAACTTGCAGAATTTTGGGTAAGTGAGATCATCTCTCAACTTGGACTTGCAGTATTAATGTCTGTTTTTTTTTTTTTCCAAGCAGACATATTCTACCATTTAGTAACAGTGTGAAAGGTGATGACAATACTGGTTTATTGATCTGCAGTTCATATTTAGTAAGAAGCATTGTGACACGATGTATTGAATACCTTCTCATATGCCTTCAAAAAGAAATGTTTACATGAATGTGTCTCTGAAATGATGTAATGATACTTGTCATAAAAATTCGGTCTTGAGCATCATTTGAGCAGATAGGACTATTTGAAGATAAGGGGCAAACTATGCTGGAAAGAATGCCAGTCCATGATTTTTTTTTTTAAAGAAAGGTTTATGACCTAAGTTCTAGTATTAGGAGTTCTAGTTCAAGATTTATTTTTAGAGCCTAGAGTTGATGGCCATCACATCACACCACCAGTGAATGTACTGATAAGTTTAAGGAATTTTTTAAAGTTTTGCCAGATGTACTTGTCTAATAGACGTTATCCGAAAATCAGATTGCGGGAGGTAACTCCTGAAAGTTAACACTTAAAGGAGTTATGTCCCCTGTCGAGTACCCACTCGACAATACCCCGGGTTGTACACAATGTGAGGAAAGCGTGTTGCAGAATGGGTACCCAGCGCATAGACAGACTGGTGAATGTGACATACGGGCCTGTTTATACAATTTTACACGCCATTAACTTATTGACCGTTCGGCCTATTCGCATAACTTTAAGCATCAATTGCAAGCTCAATCGTTTCCACTTGCTTTCATATCAGTAACATTACATTCCAATACTTAAAACACTGTAGGCCTACAGCTCAATGCATAAACTTAATCCCATTATACATCAAAGTTAGGCCCAACGTCTTTTGCAGAGTGCAGATCTGTAAGTATATTTAATATACGTGAGAAATTTGAAAAGTAAAATTGTATTGAAGGCCAAAAAGGGTGTATTCTGCGATACTAGACTAAGTCTAGGCCTAGTCTAGCACAAATGGTCGTTCGATGCATGGGTTTTTTTTCTAGCACAAATGGTTGTTCGATGCATGGGTTTTTTTTTTTTTTTGGTGTGGGAAGGAGGAACGATGGAGGCACAATGGACACAGACGCATGAAGAAATATGGAAAATATAGAACCTTATAACCCTTTCCACAGACACTTTTTTTTCTCTTATTCAGTGTGAATCAAATCATAAATAATGGTTACGGGGTGTCTGTTGTGTTGGGAGGAACATCCAGTAAACATTCTGACACACCATAAAATGTTTAATTACCGATTAAGAGTTATCGTAAACTCTTGAAATGCCTAATCCTCAAAAAAAAAAGTTAAATCGTTACACATTATACTTTACAAAATCACTGAAACTTGTAAATGGCAATATTCTGACACACCGATAAAATGTGTAATCATAGAGAGTTATTGTAAACTCTTGAAATGCCTAATCCTCAAACAAAATTGTTACACACCGTACTTTTCAAATCACTGAAACTTGTAAATGGCAATATTCTGACACACGGATAAAATGTTTAATCATAGATTAATAGTTATCGTAAACTCTTGAAATGCCTAATCCTCGAAAAAAAAATAAATCATCACAAACCGTACTTTTCAAATCACTGAAACTTGTAAATGGCAATATTCTACGCACGGATAAAATGTTTAATCATAGTTTTCGAAAACTCTTGAAATGCCTAGTCCAAAAAAAAAAAAATCATGCACACCGTCCTTTACGAAATCTGTGGAAGCTGGAAATGGCAACAATATAACACACCGATAAAATGTTTAATCACAGATTAAGAGTTATTGTAAACTCTTGAAATGCCTAATCCTAGGAAAAAATTTTTAATCATGACACACCATACTTCATTAAAGCCGTGAAAGTTGGAAACATTATGACACCGGTAAAATGTTTAATCATAGATTAAGAGTTATTGTAAATTCTTGAAATGCCTAATCCTAGAAAAAAAATTAAATCGTTACACACCGTACTTTTCAAATCACTTAAACTTGTAAATGGCAATATTCTGACACACCGATAAAATGTTTAATCATAGATTAAGAGTTATCGTAAACTCTTGAAAAGCCTAATCCTAGAAAAAAAATTAAATCGTTACACACCGTACTTTTCAAAATCACTAAAGCTTGTAAATGGCAATGTTCTGACACACCGATAAAATTTTTAATCACAGATTAAGAGTTATCGTAAACTTTTAAAATGCCTAATCCTAGAAATTAAAATTTAAATCATGACACACCGTACTTTACAAAATCTGTGAAAGTTGGAAATGACAACAGTCTGACACACCGATAAAATTTTTAATCAAAGATTAAGAGTTGTCGTCAACTCTTAAAAAGCCTAATCCTAGAAATAAAAATTTAAATCATGACACACTGTACTTTACAAAATCTGTGAAAGTTGGAAATGGCAACATTCGGACACACCGATAAAATGTTATCAAACAGATTAGGAGTTATCGTAAACTGTTGAAATGACTCGACTATTATTTGAAAATAAAAGAATTTGAATCATTACACACCGTACTTTACAAATAACTGAAACTTGTAAATGGCAACATTCTGACACACCGATAAAATTTTTAATCACAGATTAAGAGTTATCGTAAACTCTTGAAATGCCGAATCCATGGAAAGTAAAATTTAAATCATGACACACCGTACTTTACCAAATCTTTGAAAGTTGGACATGACAACATTCTGACACATCGATAAAATGTTATCACACAGATTTAGAGTTATTGTAAACTGTTGAAACGCCGAATCCTTGAAGAAAAATTTTAACTTGTGACAAAAGTGTCCAGGTCTAGACCTACCATATCTATCTTTTATATAGTCTATATGAAGTCCAATATTTCAGAAATTGTAAAATCGGAAGAATCAGTGGTATGATGAAGTATAAGTGTAATTTTCACCATACTAAAAATGAACGTGTTTTCTGAGTCTAGCCTAGACACTAGTCCTTTCATCGTCGTCTATCAAGCGCACAGAGAACTCTTTTTAGATCGCCATTTTAAGCATCAAACTTATTCGATGTTATCACTGAAAGACCAGGAACATAAAAAATATTCAGACTGATGCAGTCTAATCATACATACCAGTTCTGAGACACACAAAACACAACAACATTCAGCAGAAAACAAACAAAACCCAAAACTTGGGTACGATGAAGATGGAAATGAGAATGTATTCAAGTTTTGAAACAGGGATTTTGGTCAGCTGGGACTGTGATTACACCGGACCTTTCATACGAATTTCATGTCAAAAACCAAACTATTTTCTCTTAGTACAATGAAAACAGATGCAGTATACTGTACATTGTTGTTAAGAGCAGTACGGGAAGACATCCCGGTATCGCAGACTCGGCCAACTTTATCGCAAACCCCTTATGGAATAAGGTCTGCAGAGCCTATGCGAAGACGAATTTGATAGCTACAACTTCAACGCTGGGTTGAGTGTAGCCCAAGGAGCATAACTCTAGACGAGTCAAATTTTCAAGCATCTTATCTCCCTTGATTGATTTCCGAAGTACGCCTATGACAAAGAGAGTTATCTGCAAGTGAAATAAAGTACCCTCCATTGTTTTACTCAAAAGCCATTTTGCCCTCAGAACTAAGTGTGACGGACTATGTCATCCTATCAATTTGCAAAGTATTTGGTGCCGGATGAAAAATGCAAGAACAGGTCAGAATGTCCCAAAGGTCAAAAGATTGATCAGTGAACATTAACTGGATGGGAATACCTTATATATTAACACTGACAGACTATACACATATGCAACAATGGCCAAGAACAGATATTAGTCGGTCATACATCCAGTCCATTTCATAGAGCATTCTTTCAGACACAGTCAGTTTTCACAGTTGAAGACTGAGAGTATATCTGTTGTTAACACAATGTAGTTGTTGATTGATCCATTTTTGTTTCTCCAGTTCAACGACAACCAAGTGGAGTCTTGGGAAGAGATAGAGCATCTAACAAAACTGAAGAAACTGGAAACTGTCTATTTGGAAAGAAATCCCATTTACTTTGACCCCCAAAGACAGATGGACCCTAACTATCGAAGGAAAGTCATGCTGACCCTGCCATGGGTGCGACAGATCGATGCGACACTGGCAAGATGATGATGATGTTGCAATGACACTGTATAGTAGCAGCAGTAAAGCTAATCTGTTTGTACAGGCATTACCTCCATTGTTTTGCAGTAAGCTTGATTGTGCACGGAGTTAGTATTTAAGTGATGTTATGTCATTTTCCTTTTTCACCGTGGTGAAAAATATTTTAGATGTCGTGAAATGATAATTTCAAGATTCTCTTTTGCTAATTTTGTCACCCAGTGCAGGAGGGGTAGATACCCAAAATTAGCCCCAGAAATCTGTCAGTTTTGTTGGCCATCAAAATTTCAGAGTTGCTAACCTTTCAATCAATCGCCACTTTTGATGAAATTTTGATGTAATCACATGGGTTTAAATTGTTCTGTATGTGGTTGCTCAGCAAGAGGATAAAAATGTCAAACAGCCTGAGTATTTAGACAGTCTGGGTTGTGTTTGTTTTCTTTTTATGAAAATAAAACTGTTATAATTGCAATTTAGTGGAGCCAGCAGCAAATATAATTATTATTATTTATTCAGTTCATCAGCTGTCTGTGATTTGCCATGTTGCTTTCCTCCAAAAGGTAATAATAGTAAGGTAGTGTAACTAATTTTGAATGAAGGGGGCATTTAGATAATCTTATCTGTGAGGCATCAGACTTATCATACACACAGTTCCTGCACTGGGATGACATTAAATGCATTTCATTGCGAAGTTCATATATTTCTCTTTGTCTTTTGTGTGCCATTGCACCCAGTTGATAATACGAGAATGTGATTTCTGTTAAGTAGAGAAACAGATGTTGACTAATTTGACATCATCAGTCTAAAGTCAGTTGTAATTTCCTAAATGAAGGGAAATTGCTAGACTTTGAAAGATGATAATAGTGATATTGTTTTCTGGGTAAGCATTTGTTGTTGTTTCTGTGCTTCTAAGCGACCAAATTGGTCCTGAAATATGTTACTCAAGCACTGTTATGGATATTGGTGCTAGTGTTCTGAGGAGTCTGCTTGTACAGTATGACCATGAGAACATGTGCACCTGCGCACCTAGAGGCAGAGTTTCAGATTGTTGCAGATTTTTTGGGTTTTTTTTGTGGGTACAGTCAACTCAACTTACTCTCAGTCTGAATTATCACAACCTCTCCTTGCATGCAGCATAGTTCAAATAGTAGAATATTATTTTGTATAAAAATGAGTGCTCAAGCACAGATTCTTATCATCACAATTTTTGCTATTCACATGTGGAGTTTGGATCAAATAGAGTCGACAGCAAGATAAGCCAACAATTCCGGCTCGGAGTTTTGTAGTTTGGGGACTTGATAGAATAATTCCTTTTATCAAGGGTTCACTCAGTTTGAAGGGAGGGCAAAACAGACTTCAGAGTTTGAAACCCAAATTATACTGATTCAGTACAAAAATTTATGACAGACAGTCAAAGGCACCATTTTGTTTTGTAGTTTACATATGAAAATATCTCTAAATTCAGTTTAAAGGTGCTGTTTTCTTTGACACTGTTGAGACAGCACACTGACTAAGCACCATGGAAGGATGCAGTTGAGAGACTCAGTGTGCCATCATTAATGTGATACCAGTGTTTGAAATGTTTATTTCTGAGATGCCCATTAATCTTTTTAATGTGACATTGAAAATACATTCAAACCATTCCCTCCTGCTGTTGTGAGGCCAAGATAAAGCTGTCGCTTTCTGCTGACAGGAAAAGGTGAGTATCATACAAAGTCCCTTGGCATCAAAGTGGTCAGACAGCAAATTAAATCGCAAGGCTGTAATAACATCTAACTGGCCAGTCCGGCCATACACGCGCCTGCTGATGGCAGCATTGCAATGCAAGAGTGAAGGTTATTTACTTGTGTTTTGTTTCCTGTCCCTGTCGGATGAGCTCACTAGTGATATGTTGGTCTGACTGTGGTTAGTGTTGCCCTCTTTGCTATTGTAAGTGCAGCTTGTGTTACTTCTTTCAAAAAAATGTCCAAATAAGAAACTTTTGAATAACTTATATGATTTTTTAACATCAGCAATTAACTGTAACTGCATTTGGTGCTATGAACAATACTTCAGGTAACTGCTGGATCCTCGAATTGACTGTATTTGAAATCTTAACAAATGTCAAGAGTGAATCTGACAAATTAGGATTCTAGCTACATTTACTGAATATTTATATTCTTGATTTATTTATGATGTGCATATGCAGTAAAATTTTAGTGGCCAAACCCTGTGGAAAGATGTCATATTCTTGATTTGTTTTATGACATGCGTGTGCAGTAAAATTTTGGTAGCCAAAATGTGTGGAAAGATGTTGCCTATACTCCAGGATGATTTGGCCCGCACTCGTATATAAGTCATGGACAATTTGTAAAATTGGATTGGCGGTTCATAAGTTTGTTCAAAACCACTCTCTGTGTAATAGGTAAAGTGAAAACTGATCCAACTATGGATAAATTTTACGTAACAAATAATTCTTATGATTGTTTCAATTTCGTGCAACATGTAGTTGCATGATAGTTGTCTTGTGATGGTTTTTAAGTTTGTTATCATAAAGAAATATTTTTTGACCACCTGGAAATATCATGGGAAAAAGTTTCAGGTCTCATGATGTAATGATAGAATTAATTCTATAGCCAGCTCACTGTATTTGAATGCGGCAATAGAATATATTACATGCATATCCTTCCTGAGCACTGGGTGCAGTGATCATATTTTGCAGCCCTGTGTCAGCTGACCAGCCAGCAGACGACACATGCAATGGTCATTATCCATAACATTGGTCATGTAGTCAGCAGGAGGCTGGACCTAAGGTGCCTCGCGCTACGAGAGTTAATATTCAACCTCAGCCTGTCCATGGGTGCCAAGTAACATGACATTATGTTATTAGATTGTATATATACTGTATAGGAATAAGTAAAAACCAAGTGGTTGTCCCGGTCAAGTGTCTAAGTAGATGAGTCACAGACAGATTGAGAGCTTAACCCTTTCAGTATCACCCTCCCCTACAGGACTTCACGACCCAAATGATCAGCCCCCTGGACCTAACCCTCAGAAATTCGACATGGTCACATAAAAAAAAATCATAATAATTAAAATATACATGGAAATGTTATGAAAGTATATATTTTCTTAGAGGAAAATGAATGGGCTGTCTGAAAATGTATGTTTTATGCTGTTGAGATGTATTTTGAATTTTTTGTGAAATTTGGACTTTGAAGATTGTAAGTGTGGCAGACACAATAAAAAACTGGACAAGAGGTACACATCATTTTCTTTCCTTATAACTGACATTTTTTTCAGCAAGACAGTTATCCTTTGAAATGCTAAGATCCCAAAAGCCAGGTGTTTGCAATAACCACTGATTTTCAGATCTACACCACACATTCTTGCTGGTTTCAAAATAGTGTCAGTAGCTATGATCACAGCAACATTTTCCTTCTTTTCCTCAAGCGATGTTCGCTCCCAATACTTTCTATCAGCCACTTTTTCCTTTCCATATTCATCACAGTACTCAATCAGTGTTCTAAGGAGATCATCCCCAACATTGACAGAGTCACTACTAGAGCTATCTGATTCAAAATCCAAGTCATTATTGTTCATCTGTTCACCCGATTTATTGCTATGTGGTTGATATGAAGCCCAACTCATTTCACTGTCATCTGTGTCTGACGCTATTTTCGCCCTCAGTCACGATTAAAAACTAAAAAATTTGTAAAAAATGACAGAAATGCACAACAATGCACTGTCAGCATTCAATGGGAAGGGAAATCACTCTAGAAAATAATATTTCAGGAAGTTAGGCCAAGGGACGTCACTGTAATAAACTAGAACTCATAAGGGACGGTACCCAACTTTTCGCTGAATTCCCGGCGTGTAACCATAATCGTGAACTTTTTTACACACCTGTATTACGGCGTGTGATACTGAAAGGGTTAAGCCAGGTCCAACAGAATGATGTTGAGAGAAGCCAATGAGAAGAGTCATGTGAAAGATGAGAGAGCATGCATATCACCATTCCTTCTTAAAGACGGATAATGTTTATGAAAGATTCTTCATTGTGGAGATCAGCAGTTCTCAAATCAGGCTTTGCTGGTTCCCAGGGCTTCACTTTCATTGCTCAAGGGGTTAGTTAAATAATTCATCTTCATTAATGATTCATTATAATATTAATCCCACCTTTATTAATTATGCATGTGTTTGCAACAGCTTTACTCGGCTGCTACAGTGCAGCAGCAAGTAGCCCTCAGCAACATTAAGGGCCTTAAACTGCTTTATTGGGTCAATCAGTAAATAAAGTTTGAGAACTGCTGATATATAGTAACTCAGCATTTACCTTTTCACTTCCATGTACATGTTATCCATAACTAGAAAACTGTCATTTGATATTTTAATAAAACAAGTCATGAGAAAAGTCATGGTTACTTTTACTAATTGTGTTAAAAGATGCCATCATTGTCAGTCATAAAGGTCTGTCTTCTGGATGCCCTGACTTAACTTATGCATGGCACTGTGACTGCTTGTTTCTGTCACTATATTTGTTTCTCTCTCTCTCTCTCTCTCTCTATCCCTCTCCCCACTAGACAACCAAAAGCAAATGAACAGGGAAATTAGGAGCCAAAACACACTGTATAGGCAAGTTGCCCCTCATAGCTGTATTAATTTTGACTATCTAACAAACAACATTTTGTAAAGAGATAAAATTTCTGTATCTGCTTATAATATCACAGATGAAATCACAGAAAGAAATCATTAAATCACAGTAACATCTGTTAACAAGGAATGTTTTTTTCTTTAACTTGGCAGTTCCATGTGAATGTTTTTTATATCAAAATGAGAGGCTTTTGGTGCATACTGTCATAACTTTTGCGAACGCTTTTGCATATGTATTTAGCATATATGGTGGAAACTGGTTAAACCAAAGAGCAGTTACAATAATTTACAAAAAACTGAGAGGAAAACACAATTATTCAAATTATTTCTAAGTCCCACTAAGATGCTTGTATATCCATTATAAACTCACTAGACTTTATGAACAGGAAATCACTCAAAATCTTTTAAGTGAAACCTTTTTCATTAAATTATCCAACATTTGTCAGATATCATTAGAACTAGAAAGTGTTTCCCTTGAAGTCACTTCTTCTTGAGACATGCAACAATCTGCATGATCTGTGATACATTTTGAACACTGAATTTCTTCCACTGATGATTGCCAAGTAGAAGACATAAACATAAACATTGCAAAGTGTTTGTTCATCTGTATTTCAACTACCAAGAATACTGATGCATCATAATTCTGTACTGTGTGGCGTACTTTTCTGACAGTTTCATTGTGCAAGTGTCCCTGACCATGCATGCACGACTGGCCATTTAAGCCATATAGAACATGCACTTCCTGTCCCTGCCACCCTGTCACAGTCTAGGCTGGATTCCTTTCAAACAGGAGTAGGATTATTATGAAGAGATTTGTTCTAAATGAGACAGTGAAACAGCTGTCAGCAGATTAATCCAAACATATGAAACTTTTCCATCAGAAATGTTCTGTAGCCAATGAAAATGATGCTTAACAGCATAAAGTTATTTATATGATATGAACTTAATGTATGTTCTTTCATGAGATAAAAAAAAGTTTTGAACCAGCATTACTCTCATCTAAGATACAGTCATTTGAAGTGGTGGGAGATCACCGCTTTGCAATAGTAAAAAATTGCAGGAAAATAATAACTTAGAGTGCGACTAAAGTGCTAGAAAAAAATGTGATTTCCGACAGTTTTTATATTTTCAATATCAAGTTTTAGATCAAAAGTCATCATTTTTGCTAAAAAATAATATTTCGAAATTAATTTTACAACTTTTAACCTATTCTGAAATTGTCAGAAAAAACCGTACCGGAAACGTCACGTCAGCGCGGAAGTCGCTGTGTTTTCGATCGAGAACAATGACAGCACCGGTCGAGCTATATCAGTTCGAGCCCCTGCGCCGAAAAACAGATGACGAGGATATAATTGAGGAGAAGACTATTGGACCATCAGTTCAGGAATGGTAAGCAAGCATTCTGTCACAGTTTAGCNGAAATTAATTTTACAACTTTTAACCTATTCTGAAATTGTAAGAAAAAAAACGTACCGGAAACGTCACGTCAGCGCGGAAGCCGCTGTGTTTTCGATTGAGAACAATGACAGCACCGGTCGAGCCGTATCAGTTCGAGCCCCTGCGCCGAAAAACAGTTGACAAGGATATAATTGAGGAGAAGACTATTGGACCACCATTTCAGGAATGGTGAGCAAGCATTCTGTCACAGTTTAGCTCTCTGTATTGTTGACCAAGTGCTAGTCTAGACTACTCTCAACTTCGTAGACTAGTCTCTATCTAGATTAGATCTAACTTTGCTAGCATGCATGTCCACATCAGTGTTTACTTAAACAGATGCCTCCACGTGCTGTACGGTGTCTTCTGTGGATCCATCTCTAGATTTACAGTTTACCGCACAACAATAACCCATTGTTTCCACGTGGGAGCGAGCCCTACTGAGTGCAGCGTAATAGCCTTGAGCCCGACGCGCAATAGCCATGAGGCGTGTACACCGGTGCTGGTGACGTCACGTATTTCTGGCAAGGCGAGCAGCGGTGACGCTAACACAGGAGGGCATGGGGCATGTGTTTCTTTGTGATTTCTTCGAAACGCGTTAGATTTGATGGGTCTGAGAAGGTCAATAGGAAGTCTGAATCACTGATGCATGATAAAATAGTAATTTCACAGGATTCTGTGCAATACACCATAAAAGAACTTTAGTCGCACTTTAAGAATACCATTTCAATAGAAAAAAATCATTGAATGTGCCTCGCAAAATCATCCAAAATGACCACCTATTCATCAAGAAAATTAACATCCCAGTATATAAACACGATTTGACCTCTGATTTCAGTAACAAACAAATAATTTGATACTGAATGGCCCAAACACTTTCAGAGTCTGATATCTCAGTTCCTAGTCTAATACAGTAGGCCTCAATTTCACTGGCTGCAAAACATGTAGTCTACACAGAGAGTATGGTTTCAGATGACTCTAATCATCATCATTCCGTCCTCTCCTGATTCTGGTTTACATTTTCCTGCAGAAACTGGAGGACTACATTGACGAAATCCTGTATGTCTTCAACAGGCACCTCACTGATCTTGTGCAGCTGAAACATCACCTGGTAATCAAGAAACAATAAAAAATAAAAACTACTAACTGACTGGTAATTTCCATTTAATATCCTATAACTCTCAAGCATATAATGCACAAACTCTCTGTCATCAAAACAAGATTTCAGGATGCTCTTGCCAGAAATCCCTATAGTATCATTACTATCATGGTCATGGTCTGGATGCGAGTTAAAAGTCTGCCCAAGGTATTAAAAAAAAAAAAATTATGACAAAACACTAGACTAGACTAATTTAAATTCAATAAATGTTTCATATTGCTGCACTATTTTACTGAACTGCACCAATAAAGATTTCATACTTTTAGAAACTAGCAGATTGCTACTTTACTTTCCCTCCATACACTACATGGTGTAAAAGCATCTAGAATCTGAAACATGAAAGCAAATCTATCGAAGTCCAGACAGTGTCCACAGTCATTTGTAGGTAGGGTTTGCCTTCGAATGGCAACATCTGGATAGCACATCTTTAAAAACCTCACTTTCATTATTAGTAGGGTCTAGGTCAAAGAATGCATAAGAGTTCTTTCCTCCCATGAGCAGCTGCTACATACTGGCAACGACATGAAGAGCCCACCTGCTGGGTGAGGGAATCATCATTAATGTGCACTGCCACTGCTATCACAGCCACCGCTAGAAGCATCTTGTCCATCATCACAGCTGCCAGCTTGGATCTGGAGGGATATCAATCCAATACACGTAGCTATCCTTGCATCCAAACTGACTTAATGCTTGCACAACATGATGAGCCCCCTTCCCTCTAAAAACCATAAATAAAATCTCTGACATGTCTACATGCACCCTATAACTGTCAGCCACTTACTACTTTGCCAAGCTTTACATATCACACTCACAGAGGTCTATACAGAAGCGGCAAAGCTAAATAAAAGTGTTTACACTGGATTACACTTTGAAGTATTTTCATTAACATGATCCTGTTTGTGAAAAGTGATAATATAGCTAAGTGTAACTGTGTCAACTGTATTAAAAAAATTTATTCTTTTAATGACTGCCCTTATGGCAAGGAACATCACAAAATCTGCTTATGTTAGGACCTCTGAACCGCTAACCTAATGTACTTAGGGAAAAAAAACAATTCTCACTCATTATATTGCTCTGGTTCCAAATCGGTGTTTTTGTACCAAATTCTACTCTAGAACTCCAATAACTCATAAACTTGGAATTGTGGATTGGTCCCCTGGCTTTTGAGACCATCATGTCCCATCGCAGTTGTAAAACATCTTATGAGCACATTTTATGATGGTGCATTGATTAAAACATTTCTTATCCCACATGATGTTTAGAAAGAAAGTGTGATGGCATTCGGGATGACTGAGTTGATCAAGGTGTGCTGGCTGTTGTGAGAAAGCTTAACCCCTGATGTAATGGTGAGAAAGTTTGTGTGTCAGATTTCTGTAACAAGCAAAAACTTTGATACTGAATGGCCTAAAACACTTTCAGCAAGCCTTTGGGTTGGATTTTATGATTTCCTTGAAATTGCAGTGAATGTATGTGAAAATAAAAAAGATTTTGCTACGAAAAGAGGATTATAAATAAATGATAAACTTCGTTAGGTGAATGTAGGATGCTCTAAGTGTAGCAGCACTGAGACCCCCTGAACGTACCTCTGACCTTCAGAGGAGACAAAGACACCAGCTCCAACTCCTGCAGTGCTCAGATACAGCCTATCATAAATTTCATGACGATGGAGACAGACCATGGTCAACACCTTGACCGCTGTGTCATGATACACCTTGATGTTCAGCCCTTCCCCACTGGTGTTGTATCCTGTACAGATATCATGATCATAAGCAGTGCTATAACCACAGTTCGTCTCTGTTCTCCCATGCTCTCTTCCCTTCTCTCTCAAACCTTTTCCCAACATCCCTTATCAACAAAGAGTCTCTAATGAACTTTTCCCTACCATAATCATGACCCATGTTTTCAAATCTACCATGTTTGTTCATTCATTGGAAAGGTCACACAGGATGAGACAATCATCTTCCTGTTAACTGAATTCAAATCAACTCTGTTTAAATGTTATCCATATAATCACAGCCTCCATTTAAAATCAAAATTCATTGGGCAATAGGATACTGTCAGTCTCTGGTTAATCACAGATTCTAACCATAACTATTCCCACTCGCATTAGGGTACTGTGTTTTGGCAGTGTCAACTGTAGTGTCTAATCAATTTCAACAATTCCAAGATTGGACTGACACATATAATCGTTGATCTCAAGAACCCAGCCATCCTCAGCATGCAACATCCCACCAAAGTACTGTGGAGATGGTAGTTACAGTTTTGACACAACATAAAATATTTGTGTCTCCTGCAAAGATCAAGATCATTAGAAGCAGCAATACTCCGGAGAGGAAAAATCCTGCACCATTATGCATGCACATGTACTTATTATGAAATTCATGAGACACCACAATGTGTCTTCTATCAAGAATATTTTGCAATATCACTAGTACTCATCGAGTCTAAATATCACTACAGGACTTGCAAAGTGTTTTAGAATATCACCTTTTTCATGTTTTCGTAACAGATGTATTTGAGTGTATTTATAGACGGAACCATGCAGACAAAGAAATCTATATCAAGAAATGTCAGTCTAATATTATCCAATGTGACAGTGAGAAATTCATTAATACTAGAACATGGTACATATTAATGACCACTTAAGCAAACAGTGAAAATGTGGAATCATTGAAATGGACTTCAGAGCTCTAAAGTCCACTCTTTCAGTAGGAACTGCCACGACTATATACAGAACTCCTTAAAAAATGGTTACAAACATCTGGTCATACATTTTTGTTTGTGCTTCAGATAATAAACTAAAGTAAATAAATGCATTTTTTAAAAAAATCAGAGGGCGATGGTATTATAAACAGTAAACAAGAGATTGAACAGATTCTACAAATTTGGTCACTGCACACCTTTTGATTTCACCACAAGAGATAAAAAATGGGAAGTCATGTCATAGCCACTGTATTAATTTGTGGAAGATTGTGAACTTTCAGTTCATTTTTAAGTGTAGAGTAAGGCATTTGCATGTGATGCGAGGACACTGAAACTGCATCCAGGCAATATTTCAAGGATACTCAACCTTCACTCAACACAGAATGAGTCCAACTCTCATCCCCAGGCAATATGGAAAAGATGCTATTGTGACTTCTTGCTTCAACTTACAGATAGCAAACAGATTACAAATAGGAAATATAGGCCTATATCCATTCATGTAAGTTCATTTGTTAATTAGACTTGGTACCACTTAATATGCCTTTTTGCTATCTTACAACTCACAAGTCTGAGAAGTGCAAAAATTCTCTGGCTAAAAAAATGCATGACTGTCTATTCCCATAGTTGGTTTTGATTGTGTGACTGACTTACAAAAGTTGTACTACTGTCAATAAAACTAGAACTTAATAATGTATCTCACAGTGGTTATAACATGGATGAGAAGTTGAAATATTTACCAGACTGCCATACAAAGGACAGAGCAAATGCCAGATGTTTTCTGTGGCAAAATAATCACAGATATGCTGACCTCTTGGCAAAAATAATATAACTGACACATTACTAAGTATGATATATTAATTATTATGTTATGCCAAAACTCAAGGGATGACATATCACTGTTTACAACCACTTTAATTAACCATACCCAGTATTTCAAGTATGATCTCTATAAAGTCTAAACAGCTGGTTCTCGACACCCTGTATGAGAGGGTCTTCAGTATTCTCATCTCAGATTGCAGTATACTCTCACAAGAATAGCTATAGCCTGCATCAAGCAGGCATCTTTTGGCTCGCTTGACTGTGATCACCTGGAAAAAAACAGTAAAAGATGTGAGATGTGATGTACACCAGGCTAACTCCGCATAGTCATGTAACCGGGTGGCAAGGCATGTAGTATTCATTTTAAGGGGGAGGAATGTGAGCTCAGTCTGATAATTTTTCAGATGTTACATACTATTTTAGGGAAGTGTGTCACCAGGGATTTTATCAAATTACTGTGAAGGATCAATTTTCAGAAGAAGGGAAGAAAAAAAAACCTACATTCGAAAATTTCCTGTCCCTACCGGGAATCGAACCAGGGTCTCTTAGCTTGCAAGTCTGAATGTGCTACCACTACACCACAGGCACACTTACTTCACAGCAATTTAATTTTTAAATACCTACTGCCCGAATACTGTTTCCTAACCTCCATGTGCGAGCCTAGTGTTCACTCATGACCCTAACACACTTCCCGACTGCTCAGTCATATCAGGTTTCTATGTGTGTGACATGCAGATTAAATTAAAAGTATGCACACTACCAGGGAGAAAATTATTATGTTATGGTATTATTAATAACTGGGCACTCCTGAAAGTTTGAATAGAAGAATCCTGAAACTGAACACTGCTAACTGCCTTTATTCTGAAACTGTCCCACACAGAAACAATTCTAAATGTCTTTGCAAATCTTCTATTTTCTTGGTTGTGCTTCCAAACTTTAAGAACATTATGAATCTCAAAATCCTGTACAAGCTTGAAAAAATTAGCATCAATTCTATGCTCACCCCAATTAAACTGGTCTGCCCCAACCCATAATTAATAAGGACCATCACAAGCTAATCACAATGTTGGGCGTGTCTTCAGGCTCATGCAAGATTTTAAGATTCACAACAGTGTGACTAGCTGCTCAAGGTCCTACTAGAATTGCACATGAGCTGCAAAATATTTCTGAGTCATCATTTGATAGTTAACACACACTGTCATTGTGAAAGACTGAGAAAAGTGTCTTAAGTTTGGCATTCCTAACATGAAAACATAATAACAATGGAAATGATCCAAAATGTGTTTTGTCTCAAAGCTTGTGCAACACATTTTCCTGAAGAATTAACCTGGTCTTGATTCTTCCACATCTCAATTCCTACCTTGTAGTGTGAGTTGAGCTTGCTTGCTATCTGACAACAGGAAAGGATGCGAAGAAAGGCCTGGTTTTTCACTCTTTCTAATATACACTCCCAGTCACTTCTTTTCTTGTTGCTCTTGGAGTTCTGTACATGGGCATACAAATCTTGTATGTGCTTCAGCATAAATCTGGAATTTCAAGACAGGCAAGAAGACATTCTGTGTTTCCCAAGACTGAACAACAATCTAAAAAATGCTGTTTTTGTTTAATGTTCATGCCTCTTGAAACATGAATTATACTGTAAGTATTATATATACTTAAATACACATAAATTTATAAGTGATGTTTAGTAAATAAAAAGACAGATACCTGTCAAAAATATCTAAGGCAGCATACTTGGCTTGACAAGGCAGCTCAAATCTGTCACACATCAGGAACACACATTCAAACCAGCTGCCATGTGTAAAGATATTCTGAGAATATCAACAAAAACAAACATGAAATAAAATTAGGTACAATACTGGTTTCCTATCTTTCTTTCTTTCTCAGTTCTCTGATGTCTGATGACTGCATTCAAGTTCAAGCCTGAATTTGTATGACATTTCTGCAGTGTGATGTGATGAAGGAGGAAAGAGGGAAAAAAAGAACCAGTTTCCAGTTTTTAAACAAGCAATATTGACAAAATTGCATAGCAGCTATTGTTGCTGATAATATTTAAAATGGAAACAAAAATATGGATCACATCAAAACTGGCACCAATTATCTGGTTTTTTTATTACTTTTTTTCCATATAGTGCCAGATTCACTTTTTAAAAGAAAGCAAAAAAGGTTCACATTGCACCTCAGTAATAAATGGCACCTACAGCTGGCTAGATCTGTCTAAAAACTATAAAAGGTATCAAAAACATAACTCTGGTGCAAAGATGAAAAAACATTAGGCCTAAACTGCATCTGATATAAAGGTGCCAAAAGATTAATTTCCCTCACAGTGGCGAATATAAATAGATCTATAAACTTTTTGGCCTTTTCCATTTTTAGTGAGATGGCAGAACTTGCTCTTCTGTCTTCACTATAACATTATGCGTTGCTGGTCAATCACAAGTTCTTCATGAGTGTCTGTCCCTGGACAAATGCTAATCCTTGATTAGGCAAGTAGACTAGATCTAGTCTAATAAATTTAACTAACCAAGGCTTGTCGATACCTGTGTCACTGTAGTGTTTGTGGTTGAACTGATATCGTGTGAGTTGGTTACAGCCATATTGATAAGCCAGTCCTGCAGGATTTCAGCACTTGTGCCATGCACATCGTTGTTAAACAGTGGCTCGGCAGGAGTGCCAAATATTCCTTCCGTGGAAGATGTTTTATTGATGGGCATCGCTGCATGTGATGTGTTATGACATAAGACCTATCCTACGGACTCCAGTGAAAGATTAGGTCAGCTGCAGCTGTTTGATACTAAGTTCGTAGCCTTCCCTCCCCTTTGATGTGCATATCTTCTCTTAATCTCCAAATTTTCAAGAGCTCGTAAGAGAGTTCCTATTGTATAGATTTAAATTAGTAGTGTAAAAAGCTATGATAGATGCTTAATTATTCATATATATATATATATCACTGTAAATAATAATAAACTAATATTCAATACTGATATTTTGTCAAATTTATGTTCTCTCTTTTTTTTTCAGGATTAAGAAATTATAATACAATAATTGGTCCCAACCGGAATCTTGACATAGTCATGCGCATTGAACGGAACTACCACAAAATGTTTAGATGCATGAATGCTGTCGATATGAGCAACTGAAGGATACGTGAAAGACTGTTTATTGAACAACGAATTGGGGAAAGACGCAAGATGCTTCGATTGTTTTATCGATAAATTCATATCAGATGCTGATGAGGTAGGTGGTTTTTAGATTAGACAACTACACGCTTGCAACGTTCATCTCCGCTCATCAAACTTCAGTTGGTTGAGATTGTTTATGATTTGTGAAGGAAGTTTGCAGGAGTGGCCCACCTGAAGCCTGAACACCCGTAATCGGCAGAGTATGACTCACAGACATAGTCTAATCTTTATTATAAATTTGGCAGGGACAATACTGCAGTATAGCAATTTCATGCATTAAAGTTTGTCGTATCCAGCATCTAGACTATACAAAACATGGTTGTACATACATAGCCTACTGAACAATGAAGTTGAACATCACTTGACTTAGGCCATCGTTAGGCCAGAGCTGTACACACTATTATGCAGTCATTAATTCAGTGCTTGTGGCCAGTTTCTCCATTAGTAATTCAATATTTGTTTTCCTTTGCTACCCAGTGAAGAAAAGAATTAGAAACTCATCTTCAATCAAAGTGTTTATCTTGCTTGACTCTGTCTGTCTTTGAAATACAGATTCTAGACTAGACTAGGAGACTTTCATTCATAAACCTAAGCTTAGCTTACTTGCGCAGACACAGGTCATATCATGTTATTTGATTCTTCAACTCTCTAGGATATGGTAAACTGGTGAATGCACATTTTTAAGTCTAGGTCTACTCCTCTTTATCTTTGCCTAGGTGTTTTCAGGCATTGGAATTTGGAATGCCATTCTAGAGGAGTTGAAGTTAAAAACACAGTCTATTGATTCAAGATTCATTCATTAAATGTCCTTTGCCAAAGCCATGCTAGAGTTCTCTCCATGCAGAGACAACACAATCGTGAGATTCACCTTTAAAATTAAAATTTCTTAGTCCCTTCTTTATTCTTTAAGCACTTGGATTTTCAACATTCACCAGCCTCCTCTTCTTTCCTGCACTCCAAATTTCACATTTCTTGAGAAAAACTGAAATCCATCATATATTTGTAAAATGTACACTCTCCCCTCACCGCCCAATATATGGCAAAAGGGGGAATATCTCTCCTAACTCACAGCACATGATCTGGAGAAAAAACTGCTATTGAATCTGAAAAATTTGATACCATTCTTCTCCTTTCCAAATAAATTGCTCTATTTGCACTCTCTGCTTGCACCCCCATCCCCTTGAGTCTTAAAACTATTTCACGCTCCTCTGTTCCATTTTCATTTTTTGTTTCCTATTCTTGCAATACTATCAGTATCATGTGTACATTGCTACCATCTCCACTAGCTGGTCTGCTCTTTCATAACCACTGACTCCCACATATCTGGGAGAGAATATAATCTATACCAGTCTTCTTGAGTGCTGGCCTCAATACCCCTGATCCACTCTGGCTTCATCTTCCACTTTCAGTTATGCATAGCATACTCTTGGAGCTGGGAGTATGTGACTCGTGACTATAACTGCCTCTGAAAAGCTGGCGCCACTTAAAGTAGGACACGCACATTAGAAATAATTTTCCATTTTTCAATACTTTTTCTCTCTATTCTAAAAATTATCTATGGTGCCCACCGAGTCAATTTTGCAAAGAAAGAGCATCGTTCTGTTACCGTGCGACTATGTAGTGTCCAGAATTATAATTCCCCTTCTCCGATCAGCAGAAGCCTGTGGCAAAAACGCTGACGTCACTTATATTCCAGCAGCTACAGACACCTGTACCTGACAATGTATTATTCAGCTTTTAATTTTAAAGGTTCTGGTATTCCAAATTCAAACGTAAAGTTTGATAGTGTAAGCCAGAAAAAGCACTCTGCATTTTTATTGCCTCAGCATGAATTTGTTTGGCATATTCTACTGTACACAGAGGAATTAAAACATTCATACCAACATGCTATCACCGGTCTGCAGAGCACTGGCTAGACAGCTTGACCATGTGGCAAGAATGTATTTGACGTGCTTATGGCCGCCATGCACGCAGTGTTTGTAATAATTCGGGCTTTGGATAATGTAACCCTGTGGGTTGTCTAGAGCCAGCAGAGGCGTTATATCATTATGACAGACACCTGAAAGACTGTTTTATTGGAATAATAGAGTATCGTATGATTTAATATGGTCTGTAGGACAGTACAGTCTTCCTTTAATAGAAAGCAACACATAGCAATTGTGACTCAAGTGACTGCTTCCATCTTCCTCTTTCTCCTCCTTCCTCTTCCTCTTTTTCCTCCTTCCTCTTCCTCTTGTTCACCAAGGTTTATAGCAGTTTTACATGACAACACCAATCTGGTTGTTCATGTGGGAAAATAAAAATTGAAATGAAACTCTCTTGAAAGATAAGCAAGCTCAAATGATATGGTGGTACAATTTAAATACGGACATTTTTAATTTTAGTAAGTGTACATGGATAATACTGTTATTAAAAGGTTGGGTTTTTTTTTTTCAGCCTCGATTTTTTTCTCTTTTATTCGTAATTAATTATTTTCAACATATGTAAATGCTTTATGCTTTTTTAACTCAATCCTTTTTTTAACATGGTAATATAAAGTGGTTGGTAGGTCACCATAACAGCCAGCCAGAATGTGCACAGCTGCTATGTTCACAGCAGGAGGAATCCCAAGTGTGTGCCATTGCCATATCTATAAAACTAGCTTATTAATCGCTGAGATGTGCAAGAAGATGTCCAGAACCCACTTCTAAGTATCACAAATAAAGCATATTTTGGCATATTAAACAGAATTAATGAAAACGAAACTTACGAACTGGACTGTTCTGCTGACACCTGGTAGACATTTTTCTTATCGGAAGGGTTTCGGTAACTTTAGTGAGATTGATACTGTTTTTCATGGCTTGGTGCAATTAATTTTCCACATATTATGTTTCCTGCTTCACTGATGCTACTTGCCTCGACCTAACAAAGACACGACCTTGGGAGCGTCTATTTGCTGGGGGTTGCAGAGCCCCCCTGGCACGCTATGTGATTATATGGATCTGGCATATTTATTTGTTACGCTCGTCTCAAATGATGCTCACATCTGTTAGGAGGGTTGAGGGGCTGGTGCCTGCACTGAGTTGTCAGTCAGGTGTATTTTTAAGCAGAAAATTGTTTCCACAACATTTCGAATCAGACTTTTTGTATTGACTATTCTATATCACGTGATTAAGGTGTCGTCATCTCTACGGAAGGTGAGAAAAGTATTTGAAAGCAGATTTTATTCACTTTTATTCTTTGAAAGAGCACCTAAATAAACTTTCACATGTCCAAATTGCAATATTTTTGCAAATTAATTGAAACGACCAATTATTTTAACTTTTCATTTATATAGTTTTATTGACACACTGTTGGTTAACTCACCTTCGTGGCTGTGTGCACTGACTACTGTCTTAGAATCTTTGAACTCTGCTACCAACTCCAGTTTGAGCCCGTGTTGAACCCGATGTTTTTCTATGCATTTGAATTGGTGTGTTTGTACATGTACTAACATTGTGTTCACAATAACTCCGACCTGCTAACATAATTACTAGATGCCAGAGGGAAAGACGAGATTATAAGATTAGATATACAACCTGAATAATTTCTTTCTTTCTTTATGTATCCCGCACAAAAAACTAAGCCTCTTTTTTATTATACCAACCCCATCAAATAATCCCTTTTTAGTATGTTTATTGGAATGGGACAGAAGCATAATATAGGCTGGCACCCATATGAAATTCCTTCCTTCACAGCAAGCCAAGAAATCAGACTACCACTGTGTCTGAAGGCACAGATGTTCTAGTGATAATGTTAAGATATTACTGAACAAGCTCTGCAGCACACTCCCTATCTCCAGCTGAGTGTATGAAAGAAAGTACCATCATCACATACACGTGCCATTTTCATTCTGTTTCCTAACATAGTAGTGCCTTTCTTCTCTGGGGCAGCCATAGTTCTGGTTGAGCATTATGCATTACTGCAAAATTGTCATACCAGATTGATCTTTATGTGAAGATCTATCACACACTAGATTATATCCTTGTTCAAGATGTTTCAATGTCTCAGATACTATTTTGTCGGTGTTGCCATTGCCAGAGATGGGGCAAAGGGAAGGAGCTCCACCCCCTCCCTCCCCATCCTGCAAGCAGTTTAAAGGGTGAAAAAAGAGAGATAGAGACGGGAAAGGAATAGGAAAAAGACTGAGGTGGGGTAAGAAGGGAAAAAGAAGAAAAAAAGACAATAATTAGCATTGTCTTGTTTTCTTATAAAGTTCATGGAGGGGAAAGTAGGGTGGGGCAAGAAAGAAAGGCCTATACTCAGTTCAGGGGCAAAGAGAATGAGGGCACAGAAGTAAGGTACCCTGTTTCCATTATTGGTTTTGTTCCCATTTTTGACATGATTGCAGTCTTCAGTATTATTTTCCTCTGTTCATCTTTGTATTGAAATAATAAGTACTTGTGTCAATAATTATGCTAATAGTCAAAACCAGTCAGGCGATGTACTCTTATCCATACTCTACTTCATAAGACTATGCACATTGGCATACCTAAGTATTACTGACAACTGGTAAAAGGTTGTGCTTGCTCATTGTCAAAAAGTGTTTTGTTTACGCCAAACAGTTGGGGTGGGGTATCATTTCCAACATATAATGTCTGAAACTTTAGGGATATATAAATTTGTGACAGATATGGTTCTCCTATATAACAATGAAGTGTTAACAAGACCCCAATGACAAGATTTTTATAGTTTATGTAAAGAATATTCTAGAAATGACTTGTTAAAAATGTATGACCCAGGAAAATGTCTTTAAAACCTGTGCAAAACTCTTACATGCTAGAGCTTGTCTGAAGAAAAATATTAATGCAAAGATGTGCCCTGAAGCGATGATATGATAGACTATATATGGAAGATTTCCTTTGATTACTTGTGCAAGAAGTTATGCTGAAGCATGTTAAATGTGCAGATGAACAGGAAAGGAAGGAAACGACACAAAAGAATACAAAGAATGCTGATATAACACTCCAACAATGCACTCTTTATTTCAAAGCATAATTAATGAATGACTGCCACATCTGTGACCGCAGCTAGTATGTAGGCACAAGTTTTTCACAATCTGTACAATGGGAACATGGCCTGCATGTGATAAAGCATGTTATTATCAGGCATGCAGGAGAGCTTCAGTTGATTTGGAAAGGATGTCTTGCTTTCGTCTCTTAAACACTCCTCACAAAGAGCTATGTATTAAAAATAATTTTAAAAAATTAACCTCCCTCTCTCTCTTTTTAACTCTCTGTCTGGCTGGTGGGAGGTAGAATTGAGAGCAATTAATTTCTATTTCTCCCTTCTCACCTCCTCTCGAAAATTTCAAGTTCTGCCATTGTGGAATGGGTGTTTTGCAAGTCATTTGTCTGAGTTTTGTATTCATATCACACTGTGCCTCAACAGTGAAAGGAAAGTGATTTTGCCAGTTACTGATATGTGACTTTATACCTGAGGTGGAGAGACATGGAGGAGGGCATATCATACAAAAGACCCTGCTGCAGAGATCTGCCCCCTGATTTCCTCATTGTCGTGAAGTAATAGATTTATAAAGTAACTTAATGTGGACCAATGTACAAGATCACTGTGTGGAGTTGGCACAGTTGAAAAATGTCTAGACTGTCTCCGTTTTTGGCCTACTATTTGCATTACAAAAGGAGTGTCCCATCCCACTGCATTGACTGTGCATGAAGCACCATCTTGATCTTACATTACAGACCATGGAGGCATTGAATTTTCAGTTGCTAACCTGAAGAAAGGAGAGCAAGAGATGATAATTGGCAAGATAATAATCTCTGTTATTGTCAGAAAGATTGTCAGCCATTTGATCACACATAAAGTGGATGCCTCGTGGGCCATCATGCACTTTATGAGAACAACAAGAATACATGTCTAGAGTAGATCAGTGGGGTTATTTTAAAGCAAATGGATTAACGTGCATGCTGCTTGTTGCTGTGCTACCTTGGATGTATGCAGCACCACAGTGCACCACAGTCACAATACAAACAAAATGACGCTGTGAAGAGCAAAAAAAAAATATTGGGGACATTTTCCACGAAGTCCATGCATTTTTGTCTTTCCATCTAAGTATGACTTTTATACAGTGTCATACAGTGTTATACATTTCATTCATAATACAAACACATTGAACAGTACATATCAATCATACATGTAAAAACAAAATATTATAGATGAAATACATGACAAAGTAATTGCTGGAATGCTGCTCGCCTGCAATGCAGGGTCTTGCACCCCCAGCTCTAAAGCCAGGTACTCATTTACACTTAAGTTGAGTGGGGAAAGGGAAGTGAAGTATCTTTCCTAAGGACATCATAGTGTAAACTGCCCAGCCCAAAAGTTGAGCACATGAACTTAGAATTGACAATAGTGAAGACTCTTCAGTTCCTCAGTACGACTCGCAAACCATAAGGCCACGCTGTCTCCCATTCTAAACTAATTATAAGGATGCCTCATGAACTTTGATGTAGAGGACTAGTCTATTATATCCATTTTGTGAGTATTTGAGTTCTTTGGCTTTTCAAGCACAGTCAGCATCATTTAATTGCAGCTCAGTTGTGTTTGAAGATGTTGCAGTTATCCAGCAACTCTTATGAATGTATAGAAATATGACAGTTTGTTATGTGGAAGATGTTGCAGTTGAGCTGAGGTTGCAATTATCTGGATGTATTGGTTAAGCAAAGTCAACTGTACAAGCTTCATGATTGTCAGTTTTTACTACATTAAATATCTCATATTCTCATCCCATGAAGTTTCACATTTGCATACTGATGATATATTGCATTGTAACATCTGTGCATGTTGTCATCCCTCAGGTGATGAGAGGAGCTGATTCAAACTAGACCCCAGACACAAGTTGGACTGGAGAACCACAACAGGGCCAGCCAAATGACTGGGCGATCAACTTGGGATCGAATGAAGACCAAGAATTTTTATATGATCTTAGTCTTGGTGGTGGTGTCCACAATATCGCTATGGATCCTCTCATCGCCATCACCCAACTTCCAGACCATTGTGAGCAGCACCAAGTCAGGCATCAAGCGAGCCTCCAGCATTCAGATCAAAGGTAAGTAAATCAAACCTCAGTAATTTCGAGGACTTCAATCCTGCCCACCGTCAAAAAGCCAAATTATCAGAAGAAGATTCTTTTCATTCAGTATATGATTTCCTATTTACTGAAGATATTTAAATGCCCCATCCCTCTACTTACATAGGGATATCAGAATATGAAAACTTTGCAGAAAACCTTGCATATCTGAAAAAGTGGACATTTTAATATAACAGCAAAGTAGAGTAAATAACAGAGCAATTTCCATATTAAACAAAGACTTGTGGTGATCTTGATTTCTGAAAATTTTCCCATCGCCTGCCACTGTCCCTGATAGAGTAGAGATGCATGTTTCAAATAACAAGTTATAATTACACTGCTTTTCAAGTTTTCATCACAAACTCACTGTAACTCTTTGTCACTTCGTGCTGAAGTTTATGAAGACTTCAGTCCTCACTGACACTATTTTTACCATTCTCTCAAACACACACCATCTCAGTTTATCAGGCTGTTCAAAGTCCTTAGGAACATTTTACAACCATACACTCAATTCCATCATAAAAAATTTGGTAACCTGTGATCTGTGCAATGTCAGTAGAAAACAAAACAAAAAGTCAGTGTTTCAGAGTGAGGAAACTGGTTGACATAAATACATTTGGTGCTGCTTAATTTGTGAGAAGAAATGTGATTTAAAAGGAATTGCAATCATCCAGTATTGGGGTTTTTTGTTTAATATTTGAAAACTTGCCATGAAGTGGAAGAAGCAGTTTTGTGGAGCTGACTACCAAGAATTTTAGAATGTCACAACCTTGTGGGCCAGAGAGATACCAACTTCCAAGCAAGATTGATAACATGTGTTCAGGTTTCTTACTTCTATGAAGCTGTCTGTTAAGTGAACAAATTGTAGGAGAAAATATACAGAGTAGCCATTTTTGTCTGCTTAAATGTCTTTGCATTTCACAGTATTACTTAGTTTTGGGCCATCAGATCTGGCTTGTGGTGAAAACAAAACCAATTTGATGTCAAATTTCTTTCAGACAAAGAGTTGACTGTTGACCCCATATACCTCAGGAGATTGGGTCTGGCATCAGGCAGTGTTATAGATGATGTGAGTGGCACTGCCTCTCAAGGCAGCAGTCTTGTGGTCAACACAGACGCTGCACCTGAGGTTCTGCCAACTCCCAAGGTAACGACAGGACTTCCCATCATTGCCAGCGGTGTGAAGCCTGATCAGTTTAAGGAGGCAGCCCTACTCATGAGGTCTGTTGTTTCGCTGCTGCCAGAGTACAAGGTTGTGATGTATGACTTGGGCTTGTCAGCCTCTGAGCAACTTCTGGTGAGCTTTTTTATTTCTGGATTCACACAGCTCCTGAATTGTTCTCAATGACTGAATGGTCCATAATTTTGCTTAAACTGGTCTTAAAGAGCCCTTGGCATTAAAATCTCAGTTTATCAGGCTGTTCAAAGTCCTTAGGAACATTTTACAACCATACACTCAATTCCATCATAAAAAATTTGGTAACCTGTGATCTGTGCAATGTCAGTAGAAAACAAAACAAAAAGTCAAATTAGCTGCCTGTTTTTTTTTTTCCCTGACTCTAGTTTTTCAGAGGAAGGCAGCAAGAGTTGTTTGGGAGAGGAGAGAGTTAGTATAAACTCTTTAATTAGTCATATGCCAGGCAATGATTTAACTTAGGTATGATATGTTTGCACTGGGATAACATATCCACCCTTTGAGCCAAGTTTTAGAGGGCCTGTTATCTGATGAATGTGTTAACCAGAGTACTTTTTATAAGGAACAAAACAGCTTAGACTGTGAAATGAAAGTTTGCTAGGCAAAGAAGTGTGTGAAGTCAAATTAGGTTCATTATATGGGATGTTGTCATTGGATGCTAAAGCATCAGTGACTTTGTTTTTGACCTGGAATTTCCTGTGTAATCATATGTTTTGTTTCTCTTTCATCAGCTGAACAAACATTGCAACAGCAGCTGGAACTGTGAAACAATCCAGTTCAAGTTTGACAAGTACCCATCTCATGTCCGGTATTTAGGCATTCGCAGCTACAGGCCAATCTGTATTCAGGTGAGGCAGTGAGAGGATTATTGAAGAATAAGAACTGAGAAAGTATGTGCAGGAAAACCAAATTACATGGAGCCCTGTTTGAACACAGTTCAGTTAATCTGAACTTCCGTGTAACAGCATTTGCTGATGACAGAGTAATGTCTTTTGTGAACTAAAGTCACTGGATAATCACAATTTCATCAAGCTGCATTTTTTTCTCATGTTCTCAAGGATCCAGTGAAACTGAGTCATCTGCACATCATAAACATGAGAGAAAGAACATAAATGTTTATTTTTGCATGTATAGCTTCACTTAAATCATAGTCCAACAACTTTAAGAGTTGAAGAAAAAAAAACCGGGATAGGATTTAAGCATATTAACAAACACATACAGTCTGTACATGCTGCAGCTTTCATTGATATAGGTGCTATACTTTGGTGACAGTAAAAAAATCAAAACCACCTGTCAAAAACTGATGTGTCAGAGCCAGGGTGCTTACTGGGCATGTTATTTCCAGAAATGTTTTTCATTTTTCAGCTGTGGCACCCAGATAATAGAAATTTGCAGCATTAGCACACAATACAGTAAAACTCATCTTCTGCAGTCCCTGGCGGCCAACCCCCTGAGTTCTACGTACACTTTTCCTGTTCAATAACTCTTTTCTCATTGAAACTGATTTCTGATCAGCAGCTCTCTCTAATCACAAAGCGCAGACTCCGATCAAAGCGCCGCTTTTCCCTGTGACGAGCCACCACATGTGCCCTCTCCATTTTCCAGGTCAGAAAGTAAGAGTCCAAAAATCATCATCTCAGCATACATCAGAGAGAAGATCTTACGGCTCAGCAAGTATAGTGGCTAGAAGATGAGGATGGGAGGAAAACCACATCTCGCGATTGCCCACTACACAATACTAGACCTACGAAGCCCATGTGGCCGTTCATTTTTGGTGGCATTGTAATCACAACTAATGTATATTCATGATGAAACACCCAACACCAGACAGTGCATTTCATGCATCGACAAGCCGAAGTCTAGTGAAGAAATAGTCCACAGACAAAAAAAATGCACAAAAGAGATTAATTTAGCTTTAGAAACAAAGAAAAGAAAGTTGAGAAGAAAAAAAATGCCGTGACTGGGAATATACTGCAGTAAAGTGAACGGTGGGCCTAACAGCTGATCTCTGTGGAGTGGGCCAAACAGGGCTATGAAAGGGCATTGAGAGCAAGTGTCAAACTATTAAATGACTTGCCAGGAGAATAAGTTGTGGGAAAAAAAACCCAGTAAGCTCCCCACACGGATAAATGATTCTGAAATTGTGCTCTTTTTTTCTTGCCTGAACACATCCAGAAAAACTGGTGCCGTGAGATGAGTGATACTCACTGTTCACCCCTGGCAGAAAAAAAACAAACGGTTGGGGTCAGAGGATGGGGGATAACTCTAGACACAAGGGCAAATCTCAGTCACTCCAGCTCTTTTTATTGTGTCATTTTACATATGCTTGCAGTAACAAAACGATGTTCTTTTTTCGCCAGATTGTCTCAGTATGCACCTTAGATAATTTTCAGGAAGAAAAAGTACTGGAAAGCAAAATTATTTTTTATGTGCATGCCCATGCTTAAAAGACATTGTTTGTTTCAATATGCATGGTGTACCCAATCACAAAAAACACTTACATACATCCTCCATGCGATGGAGGACCACTTGTCATGTAGGATCACTTTTCTGATTGTCTTTGAGCATCCTTACATCACAGGTTTTACTGTATTCCTCTGCTTATGTGTGTACAATTTCAGAGGCATGGAGTTGAATTTTTTTTTAGTTATTTAACTTTGGAATTAAGTAAAGTTTTTTTTTTTTTCTTTCTTTGGCAACCCAGTGTACTGGGCATCCTCAAAAAAAAAACTGAGATTAAATATTGGACACATTAATTCCTTCACTGCTACAAGCATTTTCCCCTCGTGTCATCATTCCCTAAAAACAGAAACAACTGGCTTTTAGAGGAACTAAATCTCATTGTTCAAAAGTGTGATTGTGTCCGGATATAGGTGAAACAAAATAGTGATTTAGCATGACGTATGGTGTACATCAACAGTGCACTGGACCGTCACAGATTTCATGAAGTACAGCATACGTCAAAAGAGCAGTCAAGGGGTTAAGAAAGAGATATAACTGCCACCTGTTTCAGGGATTTGGTCTCAAACGTTTTATCACTGTGAAAAAAAATATAAAACCCATATCAAGCAATGAAGTGTTAGGGCAGGTGTGCCAGATCCTTAGCTACCATGATGCTGTTGTTAGACATGTGTTTGTCATTTCTCATGCTTGTGACATAACAATAGCACCTAGCATGGCCAAACAGTTAAGGCATTGGACTCAAGATCTTAAAGTCATGGGTTTGATTTCCGGCCACTGTCATGTTGTAAGTGCCTTGGGAAAGCATTTCATTCATATTTTCCTCACCTGTCTGTAAAGTGGGTAGCTGGCTATAGCAGTGGAAGATATTGTCAGAATGCTAGTGATCAGCATCTGTAAATGTCAGTGGCACTGTAGGCTTCCCCAGGGAGCTGAGAAAGTCTTAGAGCGATCAGGCCTGCTGGGGTAATAATAGTGTGAAGTCATGTGAGCGGGCATTAGCCTGGATACAAGATTGATAAGCCGCATTATTATTGTTATTATTCTTATTATTAGATATTTGAAGTTTGCATCTTTAACAGACAGTACCCACCCACTAATGTTTATCTGATTTCAATTGCATACAATATGAATCTTTAAGGACATAAAACTTTAAATCACATTTTTTTTTGTTTTCTGGAGAATACCCACTCTTATCAGTATGTGACTCAATTGCTTGTTGCAGGAAATGCTATTCAAGTATGGTGCTGTGATTTGGGTGGATGATGGCTACTATTTCATGGAACGCAATCTTACACTGACCTTAGAGAGGGCGAAAGAATTGGGTATACAAGGCTGGCCCATAAAGGACCCCACTTCGTCTTTCACTCACCTAAAGATGTTCAAGTTTTTTAACATGGACCAAAAATCATACTTTTTTCAGGTGACTTATGTGTATAGTTGTCATTCATAACAGGGGTGACCATTTTTTTCTAGATGGAGGGCCAGTTTTGAATTTTAAATCATCTTATGAGGGACATGTCTCCAGGATTGGATAGAACTTTTCAGTTCAGTTCTTGTGAATTGATTTGGATATGAACTGCAGCTGTTTAGGGTGCTTGGCCTAAACTTTAATTTTCTACCAAAATTCAATTCAGTTCACATCTACATAAAAAAATCAGAACTACGTGCCAGTTTCAAAACCAACAAGAATTGATCTGACCTGAAAACTTCAGTTTTCATGGAACTGATCTAAACTTGATCTTAGGGCGCTTTTCATTTGGTGAACTGAACTTGATCTGAACTGACCTTTTTAGTGAGCTTTTTCAACCCTGCATGTCTAAAACATGGATGCATGTTTTATCATAATGCATACCACTAAATGTAATAAGTGCTCTGTTGTCTTTCATATTGGCACGAGCTTGTGAGCTTGCAGCTGGACAGCTTTGATCAACAAATTGCTGATAGTGAATGATTCTTGAGTGTAACAATAATCTCAGCGGTCTCATGGTATTTAGGAAACTAGGCAGCCATTGCCTGAGACTGCCTATGGCCTTTCGGGTACAACTTGGCATTGAACAATTTCATTATTATTGCCTTTGTGGAAGAAGGGACAAAGCTCATGAGATAGACTATTGGAATGAAGAGCAATTTTCACATAGGTATATAACTTACTTGTGAGTGTTTGCCACATTGTTTTAAATGGAATAGAAAAAAAAGACTTGTGTCAGTGGCTCTCATCTGTTATGAAGAAGACACTTTTTGAAATGAAAAACTGTTGAGACCAATAGAGATTTTTCTGTGTCCCCAGCATGCAGTTGAGTCATCACATCTGGTAATCTACAATACCGAGATGATTGCCAAGGATGTGATGCTGCCATGGGTGAAGTGTGCCCTGCTAGAGGAATGCATCAACCCACCGGGGGCTCAGAACTCCGGCTGCAACTACTTCAGACGTCCCCTGTACAAATACACGGGCTGTCATCGATACGACATGTCAGCCCTCAATGTCATTTTAGGCCTGGCATTTAAGTTTGAGGAGGATACATATACTAGTAAGGAGAAGGTGTTTGGAAGTTTGTTAGAGGATCAGATGAGAGCAGAGAACAAAACCATGCCACAGTATGAGATTAGGTTGGGCATGGGTCAGCAAATCAAAATATGAAAAATACCTTCATATAGACTTCAGGCATCAAAGCCAGTAACTGAGTAGCGAAAGATGCCATCTCCTCTGTTACTCATGGATAAACATTTTTCTGGTTCGGAGTGACAACGTAACATACAAGAGTCATGAGTTATGGCTGGTGAGATATTCACAAAGATTCAGAGTGACTAATGCTCTACATTTCCACTCCTGCCATCCAACAATTGTTTGATTTCAATGGATATGTATGCTTGAATGTGCAAGTGCAGCTGTTCGTGAAATGTTTTGAAGTTTGTTTAAAGAGATCAAAATAAGACATGTCATTGGAGGAGAAAAATTTTCCAGACAACAAAATTATTTGTGAATGTTTATGATCTGCTATTGTATGTACAGTGACAAATACTCATCAACCTTTCATCATTGAGCATCAAACTTCCCATAACTGCCACGATGTTAAAACCTTGATAATTTATTTCTACAGTGTAGTTATAAAGTTTTAACAGATCATTTGTAATTTTGCAACACATCCAGTAAAGTATTATATCCTGGATATTTGCACCTGACATAGCCAGAGGTAAAGATAAAAAGTTGTCATCAGACTATGTAATTCTTTTTGCCAACTAACGTTATGGGAAGTTTGATGAAATCCAAAAATGGCAAGTCTTTTCTGTACACTTAGTGCACTTCCTTAAATCATTTTTACCATTGAACCAGTTTTCTGCAATCAGGAGAAGTCTGAAGTTTGATGCTTGCTTGGCTTAGCTGCAGGCTTTAGACTTGTTTGGTTTAAGGTTTAAGAACTAAGTTGAACAGGAAATTGGATATATATTCACTGTATGGGCCTTATCATTTGTTTTCAGTGGGGGTAAAATATATCATTTTTGTTTTTGATTTTGAAATAATGTCTTTGTTGTAATTTGTGTTGACGGGAGAATAAGAAATTATTCAACTCAGAAAGAGAACTTGACATGTGATTCATTTATTTGGCGCCAGTATATTCCTTGTGTTCCAGTACAATTTGCTATAGTTTGTCACATGTGATTTCTGTGAACATTATGAAATGTTTGATACAAACAGTTGCTCACTGAGCATGATAACGACTAGTCATGAATGTTTGATAGAGAACACAGTAAGAAAAAGTGAGGAAGAGTAAGGATATGAATGAGAAATCTGCAATTCCTAGCATCAATCCCTAGAAAAGTAAATGTAATTGCTTGTTTACTGATGTGTTTGTATTGACCCACTGAAAATTCACTGAAATCTCAAATGGTGTTGCATGACTTATAGCATTGTTCAACAGAATTGTCAGTCGAATTAGGGGAACCTTCTGACTTTATACCTCAAGCGATCAAATTCTCAGCTTGTCCATTGCAAAGCCCCAATCCATTGTTCTATACTTCTGTTCACTTATTTACTTAACACATTAACTGGAACATTTCAAGGACTTGCATCTCGGAGTCCTTCCCTTGAAATTTTGAGTTTTATTGTAAAGAATAAGCTTGTTTCAATTCTTTATACCTCATTTCCACTTACCTCTGAATCTTCATTGTTGCATTTCCTGTCTTTTTGCTGTCGTCTGCAGTATCCATTGCCATTAACTTCTGTGGTAAAGCTAGCAGCTCTTTTGCATCTTTAAGAAATGGTACTCCCAGAGAATAATTTGCAGCTCTGAATCCCTACTCTTGGCCAACTTGAGCTAAATATATCTCATGGCCTATCGGATAGATATGAAAAATGCTCTGGTCAACCATTATTCTGCCCCAAGATATAGACGTCTGAAGTGGCAGAGAGTCACCCATATATGATGGAAAAAAAATTCTGAGAAAATCATGATTGAAGGACACTTTTTATTTTTATATGATAAAAGGGTCAAATCTGCTTCACAAAAATCAAGTATATCGACCGTCAGTAATTATGGACTCATAAAGCCAGTATTTTTGAAATCAGAAATGATTTTACTTTGCTTTCTGCAACAAGCAAAATTTGATATAGAATGGCCCCAGTTGCTTTCTGATTCTAATACCTCATTTTCTTAATTTGGCCGGCTTCAAGACGTGCGGCTTGGTTATGTTTGAATGTGATTTAACTTCAGGCCTCATTTTTGACTTGCTGCAAGGCTTAATTTTGTGGGTGAATCAGGAATAGCAGGTTGACCTTTGACCTTCTTCAGCCATTACTAATGGTGCTGCAGGCAGATCAGATTATAATTTAAAAGATCGTGACATCAGGCAACAGCTAAGCCACATGAACTCACAGATTCTTTTATCAGCCAGTAAATAGTGTTTCCTTGAAAGAGGTCAGTAGTGGGGTAGTTTTCCTGTAAAAAGCTTGAATGGATATTGTGCTCTCATTCTTGCCCCACAAGAGTCATGCTTCCATAATCATATTTTTTTCCCTTTGTCTTTGTTTTCGTGGACCAAGACATGAAATATCATTGCTTATCAACTGTCTTGATGTATAATGTTGTATTGCGCATGAATGAAACTCAGTGAAAAGTGGGATATCGATAGTATGCACATTTTTTATTTTTTGATTAGCTTTAAGAGGTTGAACCTCTTTAGGATGTCATGTTTTTCATGAGCTTATTAGCCTGTATGTTGGAGTAGTTTGTTACAAAGGAAATTGGTATGTTTACATCAGAAATAGAACAGTACTGCTACTTTTGGGAGGTTCTCGATGTCATATGAAGTGAAATAGATAATTCCTCATAAAATTGATATGTCCTCATGTTTTTGAGCTCGCATATAATTCCAGTGCTCTTATCAGAACCGGCTCAACTGTAAGCAAAATATTATGACAATTTAGATATTCCTTTATTTATGGCATGCGACTTTATACATCAACTCAGGTGCTGTGTAAACAGTAGGACCTCACAGTTTTGAATATTGTGTATTCAGAACACCCATATCTGCTTGCGCTTGTAGCAATATAGTCCTGAGCTTTTTAGTTTCAGTATCAAATGTTTCTTCACAAATGTTTAACACCTCACAAACTTGAAATTACAATAGAACATGTATATGGTGACCACAATTTGTTCCCTAGAAAATTCTCCCCTCATTGTCCCAAATGAATACTTTTGGTCACTGGCTTCAGACTGCCTTTCAGCATATTCTCACTAGACAGAAACCTTTTTTTAACCCTGTTGATGGCCTCGAAACAGCCCATTGTACAGGGCTTATGGGAGTTTAATTGACCCAACTTGGAGTTGTCTTGTAAAGCAACAGTGTTTGTTCTTCTGGTTTGCACAGTTTGGGACATAAGAAAGGATGGTCATGGTTGTGTTAGGAGGCTGCCATATGGAAGTTCAATGTATACTATGTAAATGGTTTCTGCTTAGGGGATCTAATTTTTGTGAATTTCGTGAATTTAGCTTCACATGTTTTAAAACATTTTCAAAAGGCTTATTACTAATTAAAAAATTTGTATGAGAGGCAGTAGCCCTCAAGGGAAATGCAAGTGCTCCTTAATTTCTAATTGCAACCATCCGTTATTTAAATTATATCCTTTGTACATGTAGTTTGTTTCTCTAACAAAATGAAGAAGAATTGGCCAAAACTTTCTATTGGCAATCCTGTAATATCTTTTCTTCTAATTCTAGAATTATGCCCACATACTCACATGAGAAAACCATCATGCCTGCAAAAGTTAGATCTCCACACAAAACCATTCCTGAGTTTTTGCAAAAATTAGATTCTCATGAAAAAAAACAAAAACGAAAACCACGTCTATAGTAGGAAATATGAACTATGTTCCCAGAAACATCATGACAGGTGTTTGCAATATACAGGTGCTTTCCCTACAAGGTTCCAGTGTAAAGGCTGTCTCCTGAAATTCAAATTTGTGAGGCTTTACTGTACCAACAGCAGCCCCGCCCCCTTCCCTTCCCTCTTCACCTCTCTTCCCCCCTCCCACACCCCCCCCTTCCTTTCCCAGGATGGAGTGTATACAGTATTATCATTAATCAGTCTGCTTTGGCTTGTGTGGGAGGCAGAGAGAACACTTGCATTTGTAAAGTATTTCTATGTTGATGCCATATCATACTCATCTGATAGGGCATTATGTAAATGATGTAATCATTATGCCTGTTGGCCAGTGCAACTGATCTTAGTGTCACAATTTTGCGGGAGTTGGGAGGAAGACTAAACATTGGTATCAAAGTATGTATCAATTATCGCTCACTTTAGCAATACACTTGGCTCCTCTTCATCATAGCTTATCTGGAACATGGGAAAAGTTATGTTTAAAAGGAGTTGCAATAACCCAGTGACTTATATAGAAATTCTTCATTCTGTGAGCGGAGAAATGTTCTCTTTAAGCAGAAGTTTCAGTTAAGCAGAATCAGCATCATTTGTCACAATTGATGATTGACCAAAGTGATAAGCAGAATTGTATTAGATCTTTATTTCTGATACTATTCATAAAATGTACACATATTTTTGTGACTCATTTACATAGGATGTTTCATTGCTTGCCTTTTCAGTCATTATTTTTCATGAATGGTGTCAGTGTAGTCTATTGCTTTAGACATAAGGCTGGTGTTGACATGACATTGATTCCGATAATCATGTTAAATGCAAATTTTGGTATCATTTTGTTAAGTGCTGATGTTGGTATTATTAGAATGTACAGCAAAAATTTAAAGCAGTGATTCATTTGTGAGGAAATGGCTCTCTACATACTGGTAAGAAGTCTGAAAACTTTAGTTTTTCTCCATAATTTGTTCATGTCAAAAATAGCATTTACATCAACACAGATATATACTGTATGTTACTTAGGAAAGGTGAGAAATAATTTACTGAGACAGCTTTGGATTGTTTAGTTCAATTTTATTTTATTGGGTGGCTTTCTTTACTTTAAGCCACACTAACACTTTATATATGTCCATGGCATCACAAAAACCATTATTAATTTCTCCAGAAATTATCATTTGGTCTTTAGATGTAGGCCATATGCTATTGGATCAGTTCCATTTTTAGTTTTTGATCTTTATTCATATTATCTGTGCTGATACATAAGTTGTTTACATTGGTTAAAGTCACATGGTTTACAGAGGCAGATGGTAACATGGACTATGTAAATCCATTTGACATTAATGCTTTACAAATGCTCTGTCCTGTGATCTAAAGGGCCACAACTCTTAACCACCGCATGGTGTTGGGCTGATAATTCGTCAATATTTGCCAGACTTCATGTATTGATGATGTTTACATGGGGAAAATTTTAAGGATAGTATTTGTCCTAGGAGAGAATTTATTGTGGCATATTGATAAGAAATGTGGGCTGTAAAGGTGATATCTGCACATCTGTATCATCATTTTGTTGTTTAGTTCTTCACTTTAATTATCTTGAGGTGTTCATTTACTCCTTGAGTGCAATTTGTCATGAGAAGTAAATCTTGCATCCAGAGCAGCTGGTTTGGTCAGTGCTGTGATTTCCCTGTATCAGTCACAAGTTGAACAGATTTATCCTCATTGATGAGGCTTTTAAGGAAACTTTAATCCTCGGATATTTCTGACGCAGAATCTTATGTGGTTTCTAACATCATGCAACAGAAAGGCCTTCCACGATTTTACACTAAAATCACATTTTTTGTATCCCTGAGATCCAATTGTCAATGCCCTTACCCCAGCAAAATGCTTTGACAAAACTGTTAATGTCTTTAACATAGCAAATGAAATTTTGTTTGTAGCAAAAGAGTTAAATTTTGATTCAAACAAAATCTTCAGTTTTCTCAAAATAGTGTTGGCAAAGATACTCCCATTTTCCACAAGACATTAGTCTTACATTCCTTTGCAAGAATAGTCTTGGATTATTTTGAAATATTTCAGCACACATCAGAGCAGATCTGATAGTTACTATCATGCCAACTAACCGTTTACTAGGAGTTTGTGAACATTGTGAGCTTTTATTAACATGATGTCAGATGTGTTAAGCCACAGCCTCTTTGTAATTTGTCATGCCATTGAACAACTTTCTCAACTCTTTGTTTTTGTACTTTATGATGATTCCATACATGTTCACTGAGAACTCTGAACACATTCAGTATTAGTGTGATGGTCTTCTTCAGCCATCCTACAGTTGTATGTATAGTAAGTATGAATGTATGGAAGATCAAATTTATCCATAGTTTTGTGATAAACTTGTGTTAAAAGGACAAGGGTAGACATTTGCTTCACAGCCTAAAGAATCCCCCTTATTTTTCCAAAAACTGTGAACCGCTTATGCTTTACTTCCACCTGACCAGTTCTGAGAAAACACTGCTGAAATGTGTGGATTTTCACCCTTTGTACGCTGCCATTACTCATGCCACCTGACGCTATAAAGTGAGAAAAGCTAGCAGACAGTTAGGGCAGACACATGTTGCGAACTGTATGGATCATTCATCTGCTAACCTTTCTCGCATTTTTCAAATCTCACAACAGAAGTAATGGTGGCACATGCAGGGTGAAAATCCATACATTCCTATGGTGTTCTCTCAGAAACTGTTGGATTTAAATTTTACCCCTGTCCCTTTAATTTCAAATGTGTCGTCATCTTTGTAATTATTTACTTCTAACTACATCTTTAGCCATCCATGTTTTTATTTGCATAGAATGTCATGAATAAATGGAAGGTCAATATTGTCCATGATGTTCTGGGGTATTTATGTTTATTTCAAACTTATTTTTACCTTTGTAATTATTTAATCCTGACTATGTTGCATTTACTTTTTTTTCCCTTTTTCTTCCTCTGTGCACCACAGTTTTGTGTATGCTTTTGCAAAATTAATTTTGCTTTTCCTCATTATCTCCATAGACAGTCTGTTATTACATTTCCCTAAGTGTATCTTAATCCTTGTTATGCAGAGTTATATGTTACAGTGTCTATAGTATGAAGACGACTGGTTGCATTAACCTAAATGTGTATGCATGCATAGCTTATTCTGTGTCTTAATCTGTATTGCACATGCTATCCCATGGAGAATAGGGTTGTTGAAGGTAATATTTTGGCGAAAGTACAATCTCTTTTATGTTTTCACTGAATATGCCATGTGTTTGGTTTTGATGGATGCAAGGTTTGATAGTCTGATGTTGTTAGTGGTATGAAACCAAGCGCAAGGGCAGTTTCTCCATACTGTGCGATTGTGTGATTCATCCCTTAAATTTCAAAATCTCATTAAAAACTTCATTAAACATGCACTAATTTACCTCTTTTCCTGACTATAAATCAGAGACAATTCGAGAAAAATCTTGACAAATCCCCCCTCAAAATTTACAAATTCTTCGCCCAAATTTATAACGAAGGAGAAATATCATCCCCCAGCTGCGATTTACCTTTACACAGCATGAATTTTGCATATTTGCAATCCAACCCCATCATTAATTTTGGGACATGCAATATTTAAGAACGTCACCAGTTTCTTTGAAATGAGTCTTTACAAACATCAACCATTCTCTATGATATGCCGAAGGAGTATATTTGTGTAACCAAACTTTGCATAGGAGATGAAAATGTACTTTTCATCTTGATGTATTTTTTTTTTCTCCTCCATCTTCAGATTTTTCTGATATTGTAAATGTATGGTTTTCTCATATTGAGCAGCAAACAAAACAAGATTTTTTTAAAAAAAGTGCATGGTCATGCAAGAACTTATTATAGTTACATAATGATATGTATTTCAGGAAGGAAAAGAAATGTACATTTCTTTTATGATCAGTTAATTACCACTGGTTTGTGGTTGCAGCTCATTCTGCTGGTTCGGCTTTTTGTGGAAATACATGTATTAATGAGACATGGGTAATTTTTTATTACTTGCTACTGAAATATTGGCAAATAATGTGTGAGTGTTACTGATTCAAGTATATCTGGATCATGGTTGTCATATTTGGTTGTCATTACCCGAAAATAGATGTTCACATTCAAGGCAGTGTTTTAACCCATACAGTTCTGGTCCTACAGGAATTTTACCTCCTGATATCCCTGGCCATAGGAAAAAATCAGACTTTGAAGAGAATTGAAAGCCATAGACTAGGGCCATGAATGAAGAGTTCCAAGTGAAATTTGATAATAACCTGTCTGAGTGCCTAACACCTTTTAACTGTCTGTGTTTCTGGTTTTAAACCTGCAGGTCCACTGCACGACTAAATTGAGTTTAGTCTCTGATAGGCATTGTGGGATTAAATGGGTTAAAAACAGATGTTTGTAACTTTTGCTTTATAGTGAATGATTTGTGGGGAATATAGCATGGTACAGAAGGACGCTATTAACCCAACCATAGTTTTATGGAATTATCTCACTTCTTCATCTCCATTCAAAAGCTCTGCTTGTTCTTTTTCTTATATAGAGCATTTTACAACCCACATCCTCTTGGTAACTTTCTTCAAGAACTTGGACAGAAGGATGGGTGGGTGTACTGTATTTTCAAAGGGAGCACATGATAAAGAGAAATTGTTTCAAAATCAATAACTCTGATTGTTGCACTTGTACAGATGACTGAGTTTTTATTTAGCTTGATTTGCTTTCCTCAGCATTGGGGCTTGGGGTTCTTGCTTAAAACTATCACTGGGCTTTCATCCTGCTAAGATCAAAAAGGGGGAAATGAGCAGGGGAAACAGAGCTGGGAATAATCAATGCCTTGTTATTAATCATGTGCATCGAAGCAGTTTATGGCCGTTAGTGTTTTATGTTGCTTTTCATGGGGGATAGGAGACTTTTTTTTAGTTTTTTGTTTTGCTTTTCCTATAATCACATTTGCATAACTGTGAATCAGCAACATAGGAGTGCAAGCCCATGTTGTGACTGCATTTGGCATTTTGCATTGCTGAAGTGTACAGTGGTGCCATTGATCCACTGTTATTCAGGGTTCATTGATTCTGTTATGCTTGCAGTTATTGCTGGCAAGAAGATTCAGTTTCTTCATTGGTGACAATTACAAACCCGTTGTGGGGTCCATGGAAATGTGAAGGCAGAATGTTGGTGTTGTTAGTGAGAAATGCTTCAACTTGAGAGCATCAGTTGTTCAGTGATGCAGCTGTTGGATTCAACAGGGACATGAAAAGGGTTTTACATTGATGACAGCCAGAAAGAGTTTGTGAAATTCCAGAGCCACGGAAAATGGACACTGTGTTTTGTTTGTTTGATGGCATAAATTATTTTGTTGGGGTGGAAGGGAAATAGAAATAGTGATACAAACTGCCACCCAGAAATAATGTTGTTGTAAGTCCTTTAAGTCATTTTTTTTGTCTTAACGATGGTATTAATCCCAGATGGCAAAATGAAAGAGCAGCTGAACTTTTGTATGCTGTCAACTACCAGCAATTTGTGAACCAGATTTGGAAGTACACCCCATGTTTTCCCTGAGAAGCTGTTGTTGATGAGAACAGGAGACGTAGGAGCTAGGATGGCAGAGTTCCAGTGCATGTAGGCTAACAAGCAATTGTGTCTATGACATAGTGTACTAAAGTAAATAGGCTAAGTATAGAAATAAGATCAGTCACTATTCAGGAATGCAAGGATATTCACTCAGAATAGGTTGGACAGGAGATTACTGATCCTGGATGGTCCCATTGAAAACTGAATGGAAGGCAACACATGATTATGGTGAACTTTGGCGATCAATAACTGCTACCAGTGATAGTTTAAACAGCTGACTGGGAGTACATTTGCAAATGTGCTCAGAGGGTCTTAATAAAGGCTGAAGCAGAAGATGGGTAAAGAGAATGTAAAGAAAGAAGTCTAAAAATATCCAAAAATGTACCACAGTGACCTGTAACTAAATTTACGGAGTGCACCTGTCATAAGGTTGAAGAGAAATGTGTTTCGTGTTCATACTGTTATTGACTTACATCCAGTCGCTCTTGCAAAGAAAGATAAATCATTTGGAAGGCTTAATTAAGTTAGGCACTAGAAGGTGAGGAATGATTCTGAAAATCAAATCGATAAAAATGTAGTTGAGTGGCCCATAACGTGCTTGATAGGTTGCCCACGATTTGGTGTGGCGCTTGGGGAGAAATGGGCCATGAATTGGTGTGGTTATTGGCCCAAAAATATTGATGGAGAAAAGTGTATTTTTATTCCTTTCTGGCATTAACACCCAATCTCAGATTGATGAGGGTGAAAAAATGTGCTGTTTTGAACAACTTGATTTAAGTGTGCCATACATATTCTAGAAGGCCATGAAATACCAGTAAGATATTATTAAAATCCTGTGCTAATTTTCTGAGTGTCTGTTCTGTGCTGAACAGTAGTTTTGCTTTTCGCAATCCTTTAAGTTGGATATTATATTACTTTCTTTCACTGTGGTTATTCCTCGGAATAGTCCCATCTACCTTATATCATATTTTGCAAGAATAGGAAGGCATATCAAATGTTGACGGTCAGTTCTGGAAAAATAGATAACTTGAGGTAAAAGAAAAGTATGAAGAGACACTTCTTCCATTGGAAACAAATCCCAAGAGGAAGCGGTATCCAATCTCTGAATTTCAGTGCTTCCAATCCTCTGCATGAAGTGGCAATCTGTCCTTTTGAGAGTCCACACACTGGTTAACTTTCTGCTTCTCAAAGTCAGAAACATATTTCTCGAGATATGCCATATCTGCTTCTTCAGAAACAGCTTTTCATCAGGTGGTAGAGCGTAACATTTTAATAATAGTAAATAATAAATAGTAAGGCTTTGCTTTTACTGAAATGTTGTGCTAATCTCATTTCTCATCTATGGTTTATACTATTCAAACAGTTTCATTTTTGGACTTCCTTTTCTTCTCTTTCCCCTCCTTTCCCATCCCATCCCACCCCCTCCCTCAACATTTTTCTCTTAAGAAAATCCTTATAAATTTCCTCACTTTTCAGAATTTCCTGTTGGAAGCATTAGTATTTGCGGTGACAGTATTTTGCTACAAGTAACCTCAATATCCACTATTGTTACCTATGCCTTGGTGTGAAACATGATGCTGTACATGAAGGGATGCCACTCTTCAGAGAATTCTCTGAAATCAGAGATTTTTACATTGAAGTCTAAAAAAAAATGTTGTATTTTGATTTTTTTTTCTCTCATTTTCTGCCTGCCTTTGACAGGCTGTTTCTGCTTCATATAGATTATGTAGTACAAAATACAAATTTAGTTTTTTAGAGCTGTGTTTACATTATGTAAATCACTATTTGAAAACTAACATAATCTAAAGCAAAGTCTATATGTGAACTGCACAAAGTTCAGAGAATTTTATGAAAAATGAGTTGCATTCCTGACATGTTACATGTATGGAAAAATTGCTCTTGCAATGTGAAACTCTGAGTACAGTTTTGTCATTCTTCATCTGTATTGATTTTCCGTTTACAACATGGCTTCTGACTTTGTTCAAGAGCAGTTTGTCATTTGGTTGTTTTGTTGTTTTATGTCTTGTATCCGTAGGCTGAAAGTTGAATATGAAAGTAATTATTATTTGTTTTTCAGCGTCTTTGGAGGTTTGTTTTTTTTTCATGATCTGAAGTTTTTGTCCTTAAGCTTGCTTTGTATGACATTTGTTTGAAATACTTTTACTGTGGACAGTCTTCTGTTTCCTAGGACTGTAACCAGGTCTTCTAATGTGGTACAATTAGTGAGCAAACCTATATTTTCGACAAGTTTATTGAAGCCCAGTCTGAGACATAGGACTCCGTTCTTGGGAGTACTAACGGTGATTCTGAATCCTTTCATTTCTGTTACATGAGATTATTAGGGAGAGGTATTTATAGATTACAAATAGGGCCCCAGTTTATTAGGATGAAGTGTTATAGATGATTGTTAATTGATTGTGATGACAGAATTTTGTCCAGAGGGGAGGGGGAGGGCAGAGGGATAGCAAGGTCACACATAGAATTGAACAGCATTATAGTGAAAGCACAACATTTCTGCCTCATTTGACGTATTTGTACTTAAAACCACATTCTTGCACAAATTACCATTCTCTCTGTGCTTCTGAGCTTTGAAAATTTTACCTCTTGCGCACCAGTTACACTTTTTAGGAGGTTTATACACAAGTGTGAACGTTTTATAACGCTTCTTCTTCCCCTTTGAAGCTTTGCCTCATCATATGCAAGCATCCCTGCCAAAATCAATGCAGCTTTCTGAATAATGTCAACATTACTTTTTTTATGTTTCACCGGGATATTTTGTTTTCTCTTAATTTAATCTCAGGGTTAACCATGTGTTGTGACCTAAGTTATGAGCTGATTTTGTATTGATTTTGCTTTTGCATGTCCTTCATAGTGTTTCTTCTTGTCATGAAGAAAATGACAGAATAATGTTATTCCAGAATTTGTGCGGGGTTGGGAAATTAAATGGTAGCATGACAGGCAGAAATTCTTGTCAGAAAACAAACAAAAAAAAAACACCAGTGAGCTGCCAGCTGGAGAAATATCCATATTTGTAGCATTTTGTAGAAATGAAATTGTTTATAGCTGCTATTTGCTATGTTATTTGTCATCAGAGTTCTCTTCCCCCCACCCCCCAATTTATGTGATCTGGCAAGAGGGAGTGGTGCTTTTAGAGGTCACCTGTTAAATCCCAGTTTGTTCCATTTCCTTGCATGATTTTATGTGGATTGGACTGATTTGGTTTGGTTTGGTTTCTTTTGATTTTATTTTGTGTTAATTGTTATCGTTCTTCATTTCATTTTAGCATGTGAAAGTAAAATTTCCACTACTCAATCTCTGAGGTAAATACAAGAGGTAATAGCTAGACTTTCGTTGCTTGCAGCATAATGTATGTACTGAAGGATATGAGATGATTGTTAAGTTGAAGACTGGGGATATGTCAGAATGATAATGACAACATCATGCCAAGTGGTGATCGCTTATTTATTTCATCTGCTCAGCACTGCTCATGATGGTTTTCCTATTGCTTTTATCTACACACCATTCCATAGGACTTATATATAATATATTCAGCCTTTTAAATGATTGGCTAATCATTTGAAATGAGCTGAAAACCAGACTGCTATTAGCATGTACACAGATACACAGAAGTATAAAACAGTTTGCTATTAGTTGATTAGTGCAAAGTTCTAACTGCAGTAGCATGCTATATCACATTGTTCTGTCAATATTTATGACAGTGTGACGTTGTCCTGATGCAGCTTAGAAAAACCACAGCCTAGCTAAATGACGGACTTAGGTGTTGTAATTGAAGAAACCACAGTGGTGCTTGCATGCAAGTTTTGTGATCTAATGGATGTCAGTCATTTAATAATCATCTGTTGGTCCGACCATTTTCAGCAAAAACTGAAAAGTCTTATGAATCATCACCCTCTGGGTAGTGAAATGCCATTGCAGGCTTGGGAACAATTGCTCCCATGCTGTTAGCGTGTATAAATTTATGAAAAATATACATGTATTAATATGTGGGCACACTCAAAATGTGCACGCATACACACATTTGTATAAAATAATTTTTGAAAGTTGTAGACTGGATTATTTTACTTCCTTAGATGAAAATTCACATCTGATACCATATTTAAACAGGCTAATTATTTATGCTATTTATTGCAGAATTCAAACATGCATTTACTGCTTGTTGAAGATTACTAGTCTAGTTTTGATACTCTGACAATTTCCGTGTCCTGATGATGGTTTTGACCTTCCAGTGTGCAAAGCTTTATGACGGACTTAGTGAATACAGTAAACACACCAAGGTGATGGGGTACCGATTAACACTATCTCATTCTTAAAGTGAGGTTATTACTACTCACAGCCCATTCAGCAAGGTTGCCACAGAACTGGAATATCTGGAAAAATCATCAAAAGTTGCCTTCCAGGTCTGGAAAATTCAACCAAAAATGGTCAGCTTCAATGGCGAGAACAAAAAACAGCAAATTCAGAGTACTGGACTGGCAGGTCATAATTTTGTAAGCGGTTGAACATACCATGAATTTCACAAGACACAAAGTTGAAGTCTTTATTTGTTTATTAGTATTATTTTCATGGAAATATAATGACCATTCTGTGGCAGCCCTTTACCAGGATGAGTAAGTGCAGTCTAGGATATATCATGTGAAGTTTGTTCTTAATTCCCAATTATTTTGTTCTAAGGTTGCCTACAGCAAAATGCTGATAACAGCATCACCCTCTAATGAGTATGTTAGACCAATTGTCCACAGTTTGAGAAAATCACATTCTTGACCACACACTCTTATTTTGGATAAAAGACAGTGGTCTTAATTACGAACTGGAATAATCATTTAGACTAAGCTGGTGGTTAGCACAAGCAGATAACATTCATTATCGAAGTTTTACCGTGTGAAACCAGACATGCCAATCATCATATGAAGATTGTCATTCTAGTGCCATTTTAGTCAGATCAGTGCTAAGATGGTTTCAGATTTTTCAGAACTTTTTTAGGCAATGAGATAGAAGGGTTGTGGTTCAGATATGGGTGAGAAGTATCTACAGCATTTCATTTAACTGTCATCATGGTGTTAAACCAGAACCTGTAGTATCATGCATTAGTTCGTCTATCATAATGTGGACCAAGAATCTCTACAATGATAAAGACATTTGGTTTGTTACAAGAGTGCAAGTATGTTGGTTTGGACATCAAGTGCTCTGCATTATATTTTGGTCACTTTTTTTTCCAATACAGCAGGATTTATTTGTTGTTTGTTTAATAATCAGTGAGGCAAAAATGTTTTTAATTTAGTAAACAATGTAACATTTTCTTATTAAGTTCCACTGCTTTATCAATAGCAGAGAAAGCATGGCTTTTAGCCGAAGAAAGAACTTATACTTACGTTAGTATATTTATGAAATTTAATTTTGTTTTGTCAACGTGTGTGCCTACCATGTTAATAGGCTTCAGATCCTTGAATTTTTGCAAATTTATTGCTTTTTTAAAAAAATATTCACATGGTAACTTTTTGGTTTGATATGGACGCTTACATTGTTCAGCCGGAGAAAGAGTAAGCAAGAGTTTATAATACTTATGTTAGCATATTTATGAAATTTTAGTTTATTTTGTCAGCATTACAAGAGAGTAAAGAGTGTATTTGTAGGCTCTAGACCCTTGAAGTTTTGTTAAGTTTATTTCTTTTTTAGTTTAACATGGTAACTTCGTTTACCAGTGTGGTTTGATGTGGACGCTTAGACTGCTCAGAAAATTGCTGGCTGTTTTGCCTGGAATGCGGTGATGTCCATTAAACAACATTCATTGAGTATGACATGTGGATGTGGTAGGCCTCTGCTTGTAATGGGGACCAGTCACTCATTTCGTTATCCAGTAGTCTGATGCCGATCCTGTATGCACACACAAAAGTTAAAAACATTTGTTTTCGCTTTCAGGATCAGTGTTAGACTAAGGAAAAATGAAATGAGCAACCCTTGTTACAGACAGAGCCCTTTTACAATGTACAATTTTCATATCATGATAGCTTTCCACATAAATCATGTAATCTTAAACATTATCATGTCATCATACATTTTTTAATTTACGCATCAATTTATGAAATAACCATACACCCGAGTTTTATTATCATTTATTTGAAAGTTATCCCTGAATTTGCTTTTTTTTTTTTTTTCATTGCATGTGATTTGATTCATCTGGTGCACATATTTTTTTTCTTTTTTGTGTTTTTATTTTCATTTGTTGAGATTTTGCTCTTTTAATAAACACTCTGTTTGTAACCCACACATCTGATAAGATTTTGTGTGATTTTGAAATGTGACAATAAAAAGGTTTTGATAATGTACTGGAAGTGTTGTTGTCGGTATAGGTGTTGTCGTTGTTGGTTATAATGTTATTGTTTCACTTCATAATTTCAGAGATAATAACATTTAGGCTAATGTTACCTTTGATACAATTTTGAAGTCTGTCTAATCTTAATTTATCAGTTATTTACAGAGTAGTGCACAGTTACCACATGCACAGTACATTGGAGTCCTTATAACACAACTATGGTTTCACACTGTTCCCTGCTCAACACTGCAAAGTTAAAACTGTTCAATTCCTTCCAAAATAACTAAAACACCTTATTATAACTCATCCTCAATGGCATGGTACGAAGAATGGGAGCTGTTATCAGGGTTTCACTCTACTATTCAGTGAGTGTTACAGGACTACCATTTACGTATAGTATATACCCCACTCACAATGTGTCATGGTTGTGTGTGGTCATATTACCAAATTCACAAACGATTTTAGAGTTTTAATGATCATGGTAAGGTGATTTCAGTGTGTTTACCTGAGGAAGGATCACATTCTGATCCAAAAAAAATTGGTATATTTATTTTATATCTTCATTACCAGAGTATTGTAACTGTTGAAGGCCAGTTTCTTAATTCTTACCTTCACTGGTTTGGAAGGAACTTTCTGATTTTTCAATCCTTATTTGAAATAGTGACAGGTTAAATATTTCATGTTGTCATGCACAGAGCTATATAATTGCCTATACTGTAGTATTAGATCTAAGTCACTTTTTGATGTTATCAGACATAAAGCAGCATTATAAACTTGTTGCCCGAGGCAAAACAATGAGACAGATGCAGTTCAGGCATAAACGCTGGAAACACAATAACGAAACGAAACTTTACATTTTCTTTTTTAATAGCAGAAAACATTAATGGAAGATCATTATAGTGTAAACAACTCAAATCATCAACAAAACAAAACAAAAGGATGTGAGCGAATGTGGAATGAGAATGAAGATGGCATAATCAGCACACTCACATACACACTCTTACAGTAAGTCTTATAGTATAGCGGAATCTCACAAACTCAATTCCAGGGCTTCAGTCCATAATTTTGATGGTGTTGGCTACGTAATATCAGGGGTAAACTCAGTGCCAGTTTTAAACTTGGTGAGAACTCAGGCTACATAAAGCTGTAGTTACATCAGAGGATGCGGCAAAAGCGCATGCATAGCAACACAGGTCTCCACAAACGTCAAAAATAATCTTAATTTAATCATTTGATGAAAATGTACATACTACCATTTGTACCGTATCAATGACTTGTTATGTGCTTGGCATTTTATTGTCGGCATTTCTTGTTTTGTATGGTGTGCAACTTATAGGATGCTCTCAATACTTGCTTTAATGAGGCTTTCCTTGTTCAACAGTGTATAATAATGCATGTTTTATCTTTATTTACTGCTAATTAAACTCTTTACGTATAGAAATGTTAAAATTTCGGTGATAACCAACCAAACAAACAAACAAAAATAATGGTTCTAGCTTATACATTAAATGTGACACTGAGTAAACTTTAATACAGAAAATAATGGACTCGGGAACAATTCAATACAACGGATTCTTCAAGTATGTGAAATTCGTGGTCGCGAGGTCCACTCCAACTAAATTTTATAAATTCAACACCAATCACCACATCCATATTACATTTTTGAACAGGTAAATTAAGCACCCTACACACGCGCGAAAACATATAAAAGTGGTAAATATATAGGGTAATCATCACAGACACAGCAGCAAGTCTTAAGTAAATGTTTACATTTCACATCATGTTTTAAGTTGGTGCCTTATTTACCACAAGACTAACACTCCATTTTACAAATGGGCAGGCAGGCAACGCACCAGCGGCGAAAGAATACCTAGCGCACCGAAAGGCGTCATAGACGAATGCATTAGACTCCATGAAAAAGTTGGACGATTGGCGAATCGGGCGGATTGAAAAGGTCTATCGGAGATTGTATTTCTTTGCTATACACATTCTTTTTTTAAAAAAAAGGGTAAAAAAAAATAAAGAGGACTGGTGTGTATAGTTACCGTTTGTGTATTTTTCTACGAATTTATGTGAAAACCGCATCTTTTACGTTACGTAGTTCTCAAGAAATCTGTGACACAAATTTGGCTGAAGCGTTTTATTAATATAGATAATGTGCGCATACGATATGAAAATGCGAAATGGACCCGGCGAAAAAGGTGTGCAATTTTAAATGTTACGTGTTAAGCTATAATCTCGCCATGGGTGGGTGGGGAGGAGGGGGGATGGGGGTTTGATTTTTATTAAAAAGTCAAGAATGGCTGGAAAGTGATTGTACATGTATAGACTTATGTTGCAATAAAGTTTTACCACTCATTTACAAAATTGCTTTCAGTTGATAAGGGCTAAAGGTCACTGTATTTACTGAGTGAACGGGCCTTAAATTTTAGATCATCTTTTTTTCCTGCCCACAATGCTCAAAATTTAATTGGTTTTCGTATATGATTTTGTGTGCCAAAATTATTGATGAAGAATGAAAGAATGCCTGTGTAAAATATCTTCACTCATTACACACTATCTAGGATAAGGTGGGTGAAAATCTAATACAGCCAACAGTGATGTTAAAAAAAAAATAATAAAGGTTTAACAGTTCATGCTAAATTTGTCGGAGGCTAATATGCGCAATACACACCGTTTCTGCGCATAACAATATCCAGAAGTAAGGACCTTGAGTTTCAGTTCATATCATATCCTGAACGTCTCTCGATTTTGTGTCTCAGTCACCATGCACGCTCGCCGCTGTCCATCTGAATTGAAATTAGCGTCATTGATTGTCTTATACTAGTGTCTCTGTCACTAGACTTGACAATAAGTCAGGGCCTCAATCACCGATGTGTCCATTGTTCCACAGTTCGCATCCTGTTCCGATAACAAGAGCTTCATTCCGGAGATATCTTATCCCAGCACAGTATGGAACTCTATGCCAACACCTACCATAGTAATTTTTATCCCGGTGTGGCATAAAGATTTTAGCCTTGGGTCAACAGGCGTACTGGACAAGTTATCCTTAGAAAATAACTAGACTAATATCCCTGTATGTTTCCAACTTACGGTGAGTATGCAAGTGGATTAACTCCTTACCCATTTCAGTCCGGAAGTCATTGCATGCATTTCTCTTTAGTGGAAGTAACTTCCGGTAAGTGTGCAGGGGTGGATAACTCTTTCGTTCACTCAGCTTTTTGATGAGACTCGAGCCGCAGCCTGAAGTGCTGTCACTGCTGTTGACCACGCACCGGTATTTATCTCATCTTTCACACCGGTATAATTGCTCTGGAAGCCAAAGAGATTTTTTTCTGAGGATCTGACTCCAGCTTTGCCCAGAGTTTCTGGTGTTGTATTGCCCAGGCGACGTCAAGATTTTTTCCCAGTAAGCCAGAACGTCTCCACCTTTCCTTTGCCCTGCAAAACAGTAGGTTAGAACTTGTCACCACACTATAATTCACATGTTTTTGCATTGTAAGGTCTTTACAGTCTCACGAAAATCAGGACGTGTTAGCACTAGACAGTCAGCAACATGACATAAACATTCAGATTACACGTGGTATACTAATGTTTGAGAACATTTTTCATCCTTCCTCTTTTACTTCTTCTCTTTCTCTTTACCAATTAAGCTTGCTATCTATATATGTCTCTCTGTCTCTCCCTCTCTCTCTGTCTGTCTGTTTGTCTATTTCTCCCTCCCTCCCTCCCCCCCCCCCCCNAGACAGCCTCTCTCTCTCTCTCTCTCTCTCTCTCTCTCTCTCTCTCTCACTAACTTCGCATTCACCACTCTCCCATTAAATCCGATTTAGGATCAGTGTACTCTTATTCGTTAACATATATACCAATGAGCGAGAAATTCTGTTTCCAACTTAAAACTGACTCCATCCGAACCTCATTTTAGGTATTATTTATTCAAAACAGGACAAAGTTGAGGCCTATAAGTCCATTATCTACTCATTATCCATCCACTGGAAGAAAATTTTTTTTACCCCTAACAAGCCAAAGAGTGCAATAACTCTCTTTCCCCTGTAGGGCATAAAACAGAGCCGCCGCTGACTTATAGAGACTAAATACCAACTTCCAGAAAATGGTCGCCACTGCTTGGGTGACTCTTTGAACGATGTTACTTAAGCCCTGCATCGATCGTCGTGCCTTAAAAGTGCGACTACCCTTTATTTGTGTACTTTGTGTACCCTTTCATTACTGCTTAAAGTACATAACAGTACACAACAGTACATAGTGCGCGCTGCCCTTTTCTAATTCTAATTCAGTACTTCTTTTTTTGCATGCAAAATTGCGCATAAGAGTGTACAGAAGTGCCCTTTTTCCTATTGTGGGTGCTGATCTTAGAAGAACTTTATCTAAAGATACAGTTGTCACTTCACTACTAGATTTCTTTGGGGGATTTTGATGCTCGTGTCTCTAGAATAAATTGTGTGTCATTAAGACAAAGGGCTGTCTCTCAAAGAGAAATAATGAGAATAAAGCTTTGAAAAATAAAATCCTTTCTCTTTCCCTTTTTCTTTTTGTTGTCATACTCCACCCTATTGTAAACCCCTGTCAAGTGTCATCGGGATAAATAAAACTTTACTCAGTTGGGTATAGAATATTAAGATTAGGGCTCGATTTGGAAGTGAGAACATGTTTTTTAATTTAACATACGATCAGAAATATTCATATTGCGACGTATTCAAACTTTTCGAATGATAAAAGAAAATGCCTTTTGAGAGCGTCCGCTTTAGGAGTACAATGTCATAGTTGTCATTCATATATAGCCAGGTACCAGTACCCAATTTACAGGCAGGTAGACTAAGAAAATGACACTTGAATGCCTCCCCAAAACTATCAGTTTACAAGATCTCCACAGCAGCCATTGATTCCAAGATACATAGCCTAAATATCACGACCACCTGATAACTGTTCAGCTTAGACTTATTCATTACATTCATTCTAACCTGTTCCAAAGTGTCGTAATTAACGCTGATGCTGAAACAAAACCCTTTCACGTTTAGATCTAATGTCTAACCTTTCGTTGGAAATTGAAACGATTCTCCCCAAAGCTGGACACGTTTAAAAGATTATTAACAGGCTGTATCTCTCTGTATTTGTTTAAGGATGAATCCAGCCGATTGGCTAAATTAAAGTACAACACAGCGCCACTTCTTGTTCATTCATTCTTTCTTCAGTTACAACAAAATGCAATTAGAACTTTTCCATTTCAATTTGATATCTTCGAAGCTGTGTCTAAATAAAGTGCACTGCATCATTCCCTGACGAACGTTTGCACATTTCACACTTCACTACCCACTTAATTATTGTTAGCACCATTTCATTTTCTCTATTCAAATAGCCTACTTTCATCCCATTATCGTTACTATTCGCTGGGGCATTACTCAAAGCTTTCATTGCATTTCACCCTGCTAAGTTTCCATGTCTGCCACTAATGAATTCTGAAATAAATAATTTCCTTTGAAAATTTTAAAAAAAAATCGTTCGTTTTTTACACGTGGTAACTCTGCTAGCCATTGCGCTTAGAATGGGGTGATATTTTGCTTACTGATTTATTTACGTTGAGATTGGATCTTTACTCGGTTAGTTGATGAAAAAAAGAAAGGCAACAGGGTTAAGAATAAACATCTGCTTGCCACATGAAATGAGAATGTTTATGTCACGTTATAGACTTTCCAATATGTGAACACGTCCTGAATTTCATGTTAATTAAAAGTAGGTCTACCCGTAAAGACCATTTCCATGCACAATAACTGTGCTGTACTCTTATCAGTTAATCAGAGTTACCTCCACTTTACCTCAGCGTCAGGGTTTGCATTGACTAATTAATTAGATAGGTAGAGCCCCCTAGGGATGGGATGGCACTTGTCGACTGTCGAAGCAGACAACCAAAATTCCTGGCTTTGATTATTGATAGATGAAAGAGTACAGAGGAGAAAGCTGAGGCGAGATAGATCTAGTCTACTGATGAGGCCACCGTCAAATTTACGCCCGCCCATGCTGAAAATGTGACAGTCCATAAATTGCGTGTTTTTTTTTTGTTGTTGTTTTTCTTTAGCTCGCAGCTATTTCAGTGCCGTGAAATGAATCAAAGAAGCAAATCTAAAAGACGCAGTTTTGAAAAGGTCGATAAATATAAGTCATGATGTAAATGGCGTGTTTCTGAACGTGTTTCTTTATTGCCATGCGAATAGTAGCCTAATTAAAGCCTGTTTTGCAGAAATTAACCAATTGCTAAATAGGGCATACTTCATTGAATCGACATTACAGACTTAACTCAATTTTAATCAGACAAAGTGGACTTGCTTCCATTAGTCAGTTCACGGCAGAGCAACTGGGACTTGCGTCAGTGTTCTCACTTCTTCCTCGCCACCCCTCTTCCCTGCCCCTTACAGTGGCGTAGCAACATCCTTGCTTTCAATTTTATAATTGTGATTGCTCTCTCTCTCTCTCTCTCTATCTCTCTCTCTCTCTCTCTCCTGTACCTGTCTCTCTCTCTCTCTGTCTCTGTACCCGTCTCTCTCTCTCTCTCTCTCTCTCTCTCTCTTGTACCTGTCTCTCTCTGTCTCTGTATCTCTCTCCTGTACCTGTCTCTCTCTCCGTCTCTGTACCTCTCTTTCTCTATCTTTCTCTCTCCTGTATCTGTCTGTCTCTGTCTCTGTACCTCTCTCTCTCTCTCCTGTACCTGCCTCTCTCTGTGTACCTCTCTCTCTCTCCCCCCTGTACCAGTCTTTCTCTCTGTCTCTGTACCTCTCTCTCTCTGTCTCTGTCTCTGTCTCTGTCTCTCTCTCTCTTTCTTTTCCACAGTCATAATATTGCGTCCAATTTTACTTTACCTAAGTTTACCAGTATCACAAAAATGCGATTAAGCTATATCACAAATTTTTTTATGTCATAAAAACGAAAACACTTTGAAACTGAAAGAGTAATTACTTTGACAAAGCTGTAGTATACAAAGTGTTGATATGAAACCTAAACACCCAAATTAGACTCAAAGAAAATGGGAAAATANCTCCTGTACCTGTCTCTGTCTCTGTACCTCTCTCTCTCTCTCCTGTACCTCTCTCTCTCTGTGTACCCCCCTCTCTCTCTCCCCTGTACTTGTCTTTCTCTCTGTCTCTGTACTTCTCTGTCTCTGTCTGTCTCTCTCTCACTATCTCTCTCTCTCTCTCTCTCTCTCTTTCCTTTCCACAGTCATAATATTGCGTCCAATTTTACTTTACCTAAGTTTACCAGTATCACAAAAATGCGATTAAGCTATATCACAAATTTTTTTATGTCATAAAAACGAAAACACTTTGAAACTGAAAGAGTAATTACTTTGACAAAGCTGTAGTATACAAAGTGTTGATATGAAACCTAAACACCCAAATTAGACTCAAAGAAAATGGGAAAATAATTAAACAGGATGACATTGTACTGCATAAATAATCTACACGTCATTCTCCCTTCCTCCCCCACCCCTCCCAAAACTTATTCATACACATACTCATATGCACACGCACACACGCATGCATGCATGTACACACACACACACACACACACACACACACACACACACACACACACACACAACACACACACACACACACACACACACACACACACACACACATCCATACAGTGGAAGTTTTCATAGGATTCCAGTGGTCTCAGGTCAAACTCGTCAATAAATCAAAGTCAAAGCATAACAAAATCGTTCTAAGACCTTACCTTTCCTCTCCACACAGGAATGTGCTCAGGTCAGCTACAGTCTTGCACACGTTCATGGGTCCAATACGGATTTTGACCGAATGTTTTTTAAGTTGTTTTTTTTAAAATTAATTTTATTATGGCTAAACAAAATAACGAAATCGCAAAATTACGTAATATGCCACATGTATATTATTTTGAATTATTTCTGCGTTGCTCTTTCCAAATTGCTAGAAATTGCTGAAACGGAACTATGGCGCTTTCATGGTCCTCCAGTCTAAATTACTCACCTTGACCTCAATCTCGCCTCTGGAAGTGACGTCATAGTTCCTGTTCCGTGACAACAAATCAGCAGAAGAGGCAGACATGTGCACGTGGAGAGCTGTGGATTTTCATTGGATAGGATATGCACAAATGAAACAATCAACTGTGAAGAACGATGCAGACGAATCCTCTTCGCCACATTCCGTTTTACATCACTCTTTGCAAAACAGTAAGGTGCTTCAGATAACACACAATAATTATATAGTATAATATAATGTATAATGTTATTATATAACTTATAGTTAATCTATATACAAGAGGTTGTTTTTTTTTTAAAGTATTGCCTCCTACTTACAATCTCAGTTCACATTAATAAGTCGCTTTTTTTCCCCCCCAGTTCCAGGAGAACCATTCGCTTGCATCTGATGGTATAACAGAAACATCACCATTGCCACCACTTTATCTTGCTAAAACCACTACCATCACGCCAACATAATACACAAAATAAACCAAATTAACAAAATTATTACATCAGGACTTCACGACCTCGAGCCTCATGTAGTCGAAAAATCCGCAAACTCGTTTGAATGCCTTTATATAGCGTCTCTTATTATCTTCATAGACGTTTTACTCACATACTCGAATATATGTTCAAATAATGGACCTTCCCCTTGAAATGCGAGGTCGTGAGGTCTTTGTATACTTCAAAGATATAATTTTACCTTTACTCGAAGACTGCATTCTCGAAGCCATATTGACTGTGTCTCCAAATAAACAATATCTTGGCATCTTCAGCCCCACAATGCCGGTCACGACAGAACCTGAAATATCAATAAATCAAATATAATCAATCAATCGTTCGAAGGGGTAAGTAATCTCTCTTTGTAACAGTCACGTTCTTGCAAAAGTCTTTTCAAGTCTTCATTCACACATAAAAGTCTTTAGAGCATGTCATCAGCGGTGAGCTTACTCTCACAACTTTACCAGTTTTTGCAAAGCCACCACCATCAACGCCATAAATTGTGTCAGTGATACCACTGGTCTAGTACTAAGACTATGTGGTTGCCATTATCCATTCCCCTCCCACTCCCTCCCTCTCTTATTCATTTTCCCAACAATGTAGTTCTCATTGCCTCTTTATTCTGTAAACTGATTTCATCATCAGTGTTTGATATGGCCAATATATTATAAAAAAATACAACGCCATTTATTAAATTTAGCGATGAAGCTGGTTCGAATTAACTGTCTTGCAGCCAGTCATTATGATACTTAAGAAGTTGCTTTCTTAACTAGACTAAATCAAGTTATTTGACTTTACATGGAAGCATAAAATCTATACGCTTTCATTATGTGGAAACATTAAATTTGACGTTGCAGTACTCTGGCTCGAAATATAGTCTAATTATTTAATGAGACTGTGTCAGTGGGTCATCCAGTGCTGTGGGGAAAAAATTCTAGAATATCTCGATTGAAGAACAATTTTATACTATATATTTCATTTAATATACCTCACAAAAACTCAAATTTATCTACAATTGCTGACTGTTTGCCCATAAAATTCGATGGATTTATGTATAAAAATTATGTTAGTCTCGATTTGTGCACACACAAAGAATATATATATTAATATATATTATTTATATATATATTAATATATATTATTAATTAATTGTTCTTTTGCTGATGATGACTCTTATGAAACTAAGTTCTATGATGCTGCTCTTGATAGATTAGGATGAAGACGATGAAGATGATGATAACGATGAACAAACCCAAATTAGACAATAAATTTAATAAACTTTAACAATCATAATAATGATGGCTTAAAATAATATTTATGCCTGAAGAAGATCTTTTTAGACCGAAAATTTGCGTAAATTAACTTTATTTGTCTTTGAGGACCAACCTTCTTACGTCTGTTTTAAAGTTCTTAATCTTTAAAAATTTAATAAAAAAAAATATAAATGATGATGATGACGGTGATGATGATTTTTTTTTTAAGTATGTATTTACCGGAGAAAGAATTATATTTGAACCTAAAATTCATAATATTATATTTTACAATATCTTCATTATCAGAGTAGTTTAACTATTGAAGTGCAATTTCTGAATTCTACACCTCGCTAATTTGGACGGACGTTTTTGATGGTTTAAATCCTTGTTTCATGTGATGATGATGATGATGATGATGATGATGATGATGATGATGATGATGATGATGATGACACAGGTCCGAAAATTTAATACGTTTATTAAATTTTCTTGCCACAGTTTCGAAAGTTTTTTTTTATATTTTTGAAAATGATGATGATGATGATGATCATGATGATTTTCAAAAATATAGAAACTCTCAAAACTGTGGCATGAAAAATTTGATAAAAGTTCCAAATTTTCGGACGTGTGCCCTTCATCAGGGAACAGAAAAATAATGAATATGATGATGAAAATGATGATGATGATGATGAAGATGATGATGATGATGAGGAGGAGGACAACAACGAAGACGACGACCATGACGACGACGATAATAACAACACTAGCAAAATGTCTAAGGCCTATTTCCTTACCAGTACACATGCCAAACATGAGACTGATCGGGTAGTTGGGAAGATGATCTACTGTCAGTGGGCGGGTCAATTCCAACAGGCCAAGCGCCATGTCTGCCACTTCCGCCACGTGTCGGTCGCCATTCCTTAGTGGAACACCGGAAATTACGAGGTACTGGTCGCCTGGGGAAAAAAATAATATGCGGATTATAGAATTTGCAATTAGAATGCATGATTTTTGCGAACCGAAACCAGTGTTTTTGCAAACTGAATGTTATACAACTTCGTGTTGTATTGGTCCATGTTGCATAAAAGCACGCATATAGATGGATGCCCAGAGTAAGAGATTTTGTAAGTTTAAGAGAACTCAAAACCTAGAGCATGTCGTCACTGTGCTCTGAAAATCGCCCAAGTCATTTCTCGCACTTCTGAAGAAACGCGGGGGAAATATATTTTTCTTGTTTTAGCAAAGCAAAAAGTAGTCAATTTGTATCTCTGCAGCAACAATTTTTGCGGGAAAATATTCGCACATTTTAATTTCTTTACCATGTCAATATGAGCCTTGATTTCATGAATAACAAAATAGCCTTATCAAAAAATAGCGTAGGTCTGACTTCGGTTATTTCAGTGGCATAAAACTGAAGTATTGTGTGCAAGAGAGGAATGGAGGGGTGAGGAATTGGCGTAGGCTATTTTCATAGGTGAGTGAGTGCGTAAAGTAAGTACGGTTGTATTAGTTCGAGGTCTTCATGATCCCCACCCATGGGTTTATACGATAATATTTTCGTGTCCCATGCGTGACGAGCCGAACAAGACAATGAAATTTCCAGTCGTTGCATTATCCCCGATACTTGTTTGCTTCTGATATTTTTTTGATACTTAGAAATTTTAGCTATGTATCGAAAAAATTGGAAGTATAGAAAGTATCAGAAGCATCGAAGTATTGGAGATATCGGAAGTTTCGGAGATATCGAAAGCAATGGAAAATATCGAAAGTATCGGAAGTAGGAGAGGCATCAAAAAATGTCGGAAGTTTCGGAAAATCGAAAGTGTCGCTGTACTGAAATTTATTTCGATCTTCTTCTCATCGTCAATACTAAGCCACCGGTCTTCCCAGCGCAAATCCTAACGGCATCAAATGCTTTCAAAAGTATCGTAGGGAATCGGAAGTATCGAAAGGTATCGAAAGTATCGGGCTGTCTATCCAGAACTAAGTTTCAGAATCGAAATGTCGGGTATCACAATATTTTGAAAGGAGATATCCGCCTGCCCCTATTTCTAATTGCTTTTTGTACTTCATTTTCATTCGTTTTTCTTGTAGCTTCCTAGACGGTACTGTTGACCCCTAATGCCACATGCCTCTCATTAAATCATATTGTGGTGTACGACATTAACGGCCAGCGCGGACGATATGTTTGGTTTCGGTTTTACTGAGATGGTCCACTGAAATAGCCCTGGCCAATTAGTGACCGGAAAGGGATGAGAGAACAGCCAAATCGGAAAGAAAGACACAGGAAAAGGTCTATACTACTGGAGAAAGAGATAGAGAGAGAGAGACTCTGGGGCCTGCCCAGACGGACAGTAAACAGAAAAATGGCGATGTTTGTTTGGTTCCTGCAATCTGACAAGTGGAAAGCCACACCCTCTCCTTAGCAAAGGAAGTATTAGTCTCTAGGCAAGCCAAAATGACGATGAATAAGGCTAAAGAGAGACAGGAAACAATGCACTGATTTGCAAGTGATCTTTGCTATACGTATACTATGCTATAGCATATAGACACCGATGATTCTTGTAACATCCTTCACTAACATAAGGCTGTATATAAGCATAATAAGATGTTCCAGTCACACATTTGAATCCGTTGACGGTTTCCGCCATATTACCGAGCTTTTTCTCCCGGTTCTGTACAACAGACGACACATTTCTTACAAACCTCTAGTAGATGTGCACCCTTCCTCACTGTGACTTAAACGCACCAACGAAAAGCGTACCCTTTGTGAGGACTGCTTACAGAATACTGGAGGAGTGTGGCATCCCATTTTGTCAAATTGCAGAGACAAAACAAACGCAGCCAAGGCTTTGATGATCAAGCTTTTACGTTTATCAGCTATTCTGTTGGTAATGAATAGTACAAAGTATGCGAAATGCCGAAGATCTGGATAGCAGCTAAGCTCAAATTTGTTTCAGGACTATTATGTAGTTTTGTCCTTTTCTAGCCTGCCCCAGCTGACGGTAGAACACTGGGTATTGATATAACATTGTACCATAATAATATCGTCAGCTATAACTATGTGTATGCATGAGTGTATCTATGGATATTCGGGTTAAAACAGTGCATTTACCTGTTAGTAAATATTTTCTGGAAAGCTCTAAGAACAGTCTTAAGGAAATGAAACCTATAAAAATGTAATGTATTATCATCATTTTTGCTGTTTGTTGTCACAGCTGTTTTGTATATTGTCCAGGAGAGTGCAGACCTTATTCTGAGGTTTGAAGTGTGAAAGTTTTGATATAAAATGGACTCCGCTCAATCGTAATTTCTCAAGTATGTCCACAAAATTGAGACTAAAGAAAGTCACGATTTTCGCTGATTTTTACACAGAAATCACAGTGTTCTGTAATCTGAAATATTTATGCCATGCTTTAACAGAAGTTGCCATTAAGCAGACTACCATAAACCGAATTCAGTTGTAAAATTCTCTTCCCCTCCCCCTCTCCCAAAAAAGCCGCTGTTTGTAAGCTCTCAAGGTGGCGTTGCTGCTAAAGTCTTCGATTGTCTTGTGGCAATTTAGCTTGGCTTACCTTCTTTCATCTCAGTAAACTACGTCATTAGTGGCACTATATTATTTTGGGATAGCATAACTGTCATAAAGAGAGATTATCTGGTGCAACAGTGTTCATAGTTACCACAGCTGATTCCACGTCAAAGGTATAGCGTGCATGTAATCGATGAAACTGAGGTTAATAAAATAGTATCGTATTAAATCTAAATTAATATAACTATTCCTTAATGTTTTGTAAATTGTTCAAACATAACCTTCGTACTGTTTCACCCATGGGTCATTTACAAGAATTGTTAATATGACTCTGTCAACGTTAGTTAGGTTTCTTAGCTAATAATCTGAAAAATCTAATACCGTTTCACAGATTCCGCGCTCCCATAAATATCATATGCGCAGCATACTGCATCGAAAAGTAGTGTCAACAGAGGTATTTTCTTAAAATAGTGGCCAACAACCAAACAGGAAAAAAATATGATTAGCCTCAATGCTGACCGTTACTTTTATGTGTGTGTGTGAGTGTGTGTGTGTGTGTGTGTGTGTGTGTGTGTGTTTTTTTTGCGCGTCACTATGGAGATGAGAGGCTGATACTCACTGATAGTCAAGATGGATTGTAAATATTCGAACATTGCAGAGCTCATACAAGTGAAGCTTTCTTTTGTTTAATGGGAAGCAGTTCTAGGACCGCTAATCTTCTTACTGTTTCCTCTAGATGACGGAGCAAACGGAGGATTTTGATATTTCAGATTTTCTTCTTAATTAAAAGTGTTTCGCCATAGTGCGTTTGATTTTTGTCATGGCCGCTTAATGATGACTCTGTTAAGATGTTTTGACATTTTACATGCAACATTTTATCACACAACATTTTATTGTGTGAAGAAATTGTTGCCATTAAACGGTAGCTGAAATTAAGAGACCTGGCACTGAGCGAAGTCTAATTTACAGTACTGACGCAAATGTCACACCAATGAAGCACTGAGAACTCGGACTGTAACGATGCCACATTGGGTTACGATACATCACTGAGCCAGCAGTACAGACATAGCTATATGGAGGTGTGCCAGTTGGGGTTCCAGGCAAGACTCTGCCAAATCATTCACATAATGAACTAGAACACAGTGAAAGATAGAATGAGGATAAGAGAGTGAGAATGAGAGACGGGGTTATATAAGCCTTGGAGGTCATTAACCTCTGATCTCATCACTTTCAACTTCTGATGAGAGACTGCATATCACGTCATTGGAGTCAAACTTGTTTGGGCATCTCTATAATATCGTACGAGTATGTAATGATAGAAATGAACGGAACAAAACGATGATTTTAAATCAATGAATCAAGTATGGAGGTAGATCTAATAACATCACTTCATCAACTCTTTTGAACTCCAGTTTTATTTTGGAGAACTGTTAAAACAGACGTAAACATTTTTCTGGGGTAACTATTATAAAACAGATTTAATTTGGCTAATTTGTAGTCTGGAAGGATCTTCCTGAAGCATATCATTATTCTAAGCAACATATTTTACTAGTAATATACTTATGGATAAATATAAAAAATAAAAGAAGTAAAAAAAGAAAGTTCAAAGCTTCAGAAGTAGATAATGAGTTACGTTTACACCATGCTAAAAACAGGTCAAAATGGTCGACAAGTTAAAATTTGTAAAATTAACAGTAATCGTCATTCCTAGCAGGTTATCAAAAGCAGCTTAAAATTCTACACAGCACGATCTCAAATTATGAAAACTCATAATTATATTTGACCTAATTTGCGGAATTTGACGTTTACGTCAACATAGCCCATGTGTTCCATATCGCAGAGTGACGGGGAGAACGACAGATGGGGAAAGGAAGATGTGCGCCAGGTTGACATTATTTTGACCGGCCCACAATGCACCAGTAATGAGCCTGGATAGTGTGTCAAAATGATCCAGCTAGTGACCGGACGGTGTCCGGAATTTGGACCAGTGTAGAGTAATGAACCAAAGGACATTACAGTTTTCCTAATGAAGTCCAGTGCATCTCTCTCTCTCTCTCTCTCTCTTTCTCTCTCTCTCTCTCTCTCTCTCTCTCACACACACACACACACACACACACACACACACTTTCTCTGTCTTTAATCCACTCTTTCTCTCTATCTGTCACACTCCCTATCCCTCTTTCTCATTCTCTCACTATCTTTTTGCTCTATTTCTCTTGTTTTTTTTTTTTGCTCCCGCTCTCTTTCGTGCAATCTCTCTCTCTCTTTCTGTCTCTTGTTTTTTGTTCTTTCCCCCTATATCTCATCTCTTTCCCTTTTCTTTCTTTCTCACTATCTTTGTCTTACCCACGCTTTCTCTGTTGTTTTTCCCCGGTCTTTCTCTCATTTCTAACCTTTTCTCTTTCGCTCCATTTCTCGCTATCTTTCTCGCTTTTTCTCGTCTTCTTTATCCCCATTTCATTCTGTAGTTCGCGTCCGTCCTCGCAGTCTGCTAATCACGTATCACAAGTTAGTCTTTGCCTCGTTTGACACCTGATACAAATGTAACACTGACAGGTACTGCCCTGGGGTTCACATCTAATGAACTTGAAACAGATTGTTCAGATTGATCCCTAAGATCATATTCCGCCGTCTAGTTCATTTATTAATGTAAACTGAATGTGAACTCTGAGTCCCTGACAACACAACCATGCATTTGTTCACATTTGCTTCAGTAACAGATGCATGGTTACAGGCAGTGAGAAATATTGTCAGAATGTCAGTGATAAGAACCCGTGAAATGGTAGCGGCACTGTATGCTGCTTTCTAGGAAGCTGAGAAGGTTTCTTAGTGGCTTGGCCTGCTAGGGTCGAGTCGAGTGGAGTCGAGTGAGCGAGCACTTCCTGGATACGAGGCTTGCAAACCTCATTCTGATCATAATTTGAATATTTGGTTGTTAGCATAGAAAAACTCACTACAATGGTTGTGAATCATGTCTTACGCTGTTGCTAATGATTGTCTCATTTCCATAGTAGAGAGTTTGTATTTTCAAGTTCGCATTCCGTTATGGCAAAGTTAGGCATGCGCATAATGATAGATATGCTATTTCCAGGTGCGTTTATCATATTAGAATGAGCTGGGAAATTCAAATTCGTAACGAACAGTATGACTAGGAAATGTCATGTGCATGTCCACATCTCCTATAACGGTCCCTATGAGATATGAACCTGAAAGAAAAAAAACAAAGGCATTTCGTCAGGGGCGTCTCTTACCGACAGTCTCTACCTTGAAGACGTCGTACTTGCTGATCTCCTGGTCCATGAGGTCGAAGAGTCTGTTGATGAAAAAGATGATGTCGACGCCATGACTGATCCGACTCAACTCGCCGAAGTCAGCTAGCCCACAGAAACAGATCGTGGCAGATTCGAAACTCTCCGGTTCCACAAGATCCCCCTTGAGTAACCTGCGAATAACGATTTGTAAGGTCGTTCTGTAGAAGTGGTCGTTTTCTTTGCGAGTGTATAATATTCGCGAAAAGTTGGAAATTGCTTTTCGTGAGAATCTAAACTTTCGTGAGCCCTGCATGATGGGTTTGCTTATGTGCATAAGAGTGTAGCATGCTTCGTGCAATGTTTACCAAATTTCTGGAATCTGGCACTGTACAGCCAAACGGGCAATCCGATTTCGTGTGAATAGCTTATAGAAAAAAATCTATTATACAACACAGCCTAGAAGTTAACCTTTAGAAAAACAAATCACGACTTTCTTTTTTAAAGAAATAATATTCGCGAGTCAAGCTCAACTCGCAAAACTGGATCTTTGCGAAAACTGCCTCATCTACCGTATTTGGCATTGCAGCGTTATCGTTCATACATTAAAACTAAAATACAGTAAGCTAAACAATACTGAAAAGAGAGATGCGGGAGTGGAGGGGGATTGGGGTGGAAAAAGGCAGTGACATCAAAGAAAGGTGGAATGAAGAGGACAGGTACAGAATCAATCAACTCAATATGGTCTGCATCGATAGAGAACAAAGGCATGGCTGCTGGAGGAGCATTTATATAGATTTGCCCATGTTTCATGAGGTCAGTCCTGCAGACAATTAATTAAAAAAGGTAGCAGACGAGCAAACGCCTCCGCTACAGCGCGCATAGCAAAGAACGCTAGCACATTCGGATATGGCGCCAGTGCGGGCACACAGTGACTGCACTCATTAGCACAGATGGCGTTTTTGGCACTCCCTCCGGCAGAGGTCTATTTATAAACTCCCTAGACGTCAACGCTGATTACACGCTGGTACAGTTTGCAAAAAATGTCAATCATCCCTGACCACTTGACGAGCAACGCAATTTTGGTGATCACATCTTTTTAATCTCCATCGCATTTGTCTCTTGAGTCAGCTGTTACGACCACACATAGAGTCTCAATCAAACTACAAACTGCCTGAAGCCACATCATCTCAAGACATTGCCTCAAAAAGAACATTAAATGACTTTATCAAGCCGCTACCCGTCGATGGTGTGTTTACACCCTCAAAATATGTCATCTGGCCAGTTCAGTTTCATGCAGATCATATCAAATTACGGTGTCAACAATCTTTCCGACTTCAGGTCAATATGCGCAATCTAGTCAGCTTTAATTAGAGGAGACCCTAATGACGGACAAGATCGTTATTGAGTATCGATACTTTCAATACTCAACATTTCCGATGCCTATATCAAAAATCTAGAATAGCTCGGGAAATGAATACTATTTCGATTCTGTTCCTTCGACAGACTGTACGCTTTAGTCTTTCTATTCCCTCCTTTAAGTGAATATGTGAGTTTCTATGGATTTACTGTAGAAGTCTGAGAAATCCATAATTCTGTATCGACAAACATCGCAACCGTCTTTTCTTTTCATTGAAGTTACGAGTTTCCGTGGAGTAAGCATGATGGTCTGAGCATTCCATCATTCGGCTGTGATAAACCTCGTAATTTCTCTCTACTCTTCAAGGATGTTGCGAATTTCAAGACATTGTGGAAACCTAAGAACTCCATAGATCGACAGCGACAAAATCGAAACTCTTTCTAATTTTCAGTATGAAGTTACAATTTCCGCGAAGTAAACCGTGGAAATCTAGGCCATCTATCATTAGTTTTCGACACACCTGGTAATTCTATCCTTCTCTCCACGTTTTCTTGGCATGTTTATTGTTCCTGTAAGACCGTAAATATACTGGATGCAATCCGATACATTAGGGTTAACCCTGCTATTGATTAGTTTTATTTCATTTCATGTTATTGATACCTTCCGTGGCAAACCAGAACAGTCGCAAACTTCGTATTTCCTAAATTGCACTTTACAGAGGCCGATAACCATATCTTTATATCTTTTCCACCCCCCACCCCCCTTTCTCAATCCCCGATTCATACCATCTAATTAGAGTTCCGAACAACGAACAACCCACCCCCTTACCTGTTTCCCGATCCTACTTATTATGAGGCCACCATAGTTTATAGATTTTTCAATCGACTTAAACAGAGCTATTACATGCGACTCCGGTTAATCGCATCTTCCATTAGTGGTTATAGAATAGTTGTTGTTTTTTTTCCTTTTAACGATAGGCCTAATTAAAAAGTTACAGGATAATCACAACTTGTTTTTTTCTTTATTCTTCCAAGGAATTGCTATTAAGTGGAATCGACTTCATAAGATCTATACGGAAGATTAAATAACTCTCTACCAGACAAAGTATCTATTTTAGAGGAACTGACAAAGTTACTAGAATAAAATTTTACACACACCCAAATATTATGATATTAACCCTAAGGTGCGTATACTGCAATTTTTCAGTTCTGAATATAGGAATATGATTTACTGAACTTTCCAAAGTTCAGAGGATATGATCACCTCTTTAATAAAGTGGGCAGTTTTTAATGCCGGTTGGGACATATTTTTTTCCCTTTTGGCGAAGAAGAATATAGATATGAAGACTAAGGTAGCTGAATCTCATCTTGGATGTTATGCTCAAAACTGGTTTTAGCTAGTCTTAAAGACCAAGTTTATTGATTACATTCAGATCAGACAGACGAGTAGAGTGGAATCAGGATGTTTACGCAGGGGTATAATACAGGTTAAACTGTAAAAACAAGTTGAGTAGAATGGCATTCATTACAGTGGAGTTGGTCATAGTTAGCTCCTCGATTCCCTGCAGAGTTTACCAAATAAGAGATATGATGAGATAAGACAAGATAAGATAACATTGTCCTTAATGGCACATTGTCTTGTTTACCTTTATACATAATACACCTTTATCCTACCTTGTGTGAGCATCTGTTTGCGTCTGCTCACTCCTTACTTCCATAATAGACAGTTTAACAACTTACTATCTTAAATCTAGACCAATGCGTGTGCGCGCGCGCGCACACACACACACACACACACACACACACACACACACACACACATACACACATACATACACACACACACACGCAGAAATAAGACAGAGAAGGTAAACAGGTCGCCCGCAGAGCAGCGTCCTGAACGATAATCGTTAACATCGGTAGTAGTTAAAGAAGAAGGGTGTGAGGTGAGGACTCGTAGCTGGTTTCAGTAGACGGGCTTCAGTGCCCATAATGAAGTTTGTTATGTATAGATATCACAGATTATTATATCAGTATGTGATAATGACGGGTTATGACACAATACAAGAGCGGCAGTTTAACAATATTATGTTCAATTGTGACATTCATGGACGTAAGCCTTGGTTTGGCTAAGAACATCAGATTTGCGGGGTAACCGGTGACATCTTTCAGTACCCTGATCCTTCGCCCCTGATGCCTCTTTGTCATCGATAATTATCCGTGAAGCGCTGATCATCTTCAGGAAGTGCGTCATATGTTCATACATCCTGAATTTATCACGACATAGTATCTATTAATAGACCCAGTGCAGTACGATTATCGTGGCCAATATGATATGGTAAAGGTTACCTTAACCCTGACATCATAGTTCACAGAGGTGAAACTTTATAGAGGCATAATGTTTTCCCCGTCCCCCCTTTCCCGTATATAATTATATATTTGCAAATATCTCACTGCATGCTGTCAACGTGCAATTTCGTGCAAATTCAATATCCAATCTTGTTCCCGGCTTGTACATATTTTGTACCTTTTTGACTCCCTTGTTTGACGTCATCCCCACTACCCAAAGTGAAGCATCGATTCTTTTTATTTTCGTGTTAACGTGGTAAAACCCGGAAACTATCTTGCATGTAGATGTGTCTTGCATAACGTCAAGAGCCCACCGAGGTTAACCAAGACCTTCCGATTCCGACATGCTTCTCTTCGACACATAATGGTGTGTTTAATAAGTTGGACAGGTGTTTCAAGAGTTTGTGGTGCGTGCACTGTTGAAAAAAGTAAACAAACAGACAACAACAACGAAACGATGACAGCAACAATAATGACACCAACCTTGCAGCCACAGATGGAGGGTACATCTCCTTCACCAGGGTCGCGTTCCTTCTCTGCTCACGGGCTAAAATTTTCAGACGATCTGCCAGTTTGACTGAGTATTGTTTGATGCTGTATGAGCACAACAACAAAGACAACTGCAGATGAAAAGGCTGATCTAGGCCACACACAGACAGCTGTCTTATAGAAAATGACCGTAAACGCCAAATTTATCTTTTGGCACCAATATCTAGAGCTAATGTTCTCTATCTTTCCATTTTTTTTTTTTTGGGTCACAGCTTTAATAGTTTCCAAGATAGCAAGATGTATGCATTATATATTAATTTAAGCATGTGGCGCAACCTGGAAGTCTTCTTTTTTTGTCTTTGGTCTCCAATAAAAATAGTGATTCTGGCGTACACGGTCTTTTCCCGTAAAACAGCAGACAAGAAAATGCAAAAAACATACTATTCATAGGTAAACGTCACAGTTAGATACGTTATCTGTCAATGAAAGCTAATAGATGCACATGATTAGATACTGAATTAATCAAAGACACATGCACAGATAGACACGGAAAACAGGTAAGGAATTTTGCATACATGTATCCACTTTTCGTAAATTTTCAGCAATGTAAAAAAAAACACAAAAAAAACCTTTGGCAATGTCGTTTTGGTTTTACAGTGTTTCAAAAGATAAAAAAAAACACTAATATTATCTCCCTTATTTAAGAATACATGTATATTGAATGAGACCAAGAACATGAGATGCATCTTGTTATTTCGATGTATATATATATA
>JAWQUT010000393.1:601484-620408 GCA_033807755.1 Ellobium chinense
TGACATGTGAGAGTAACAGTAATCAATCAGAGATACAGATCACCCGTTATGACATGTGAGAGTAACTACCCAACCAGAGATACAGATCGCCAGTGATGACATGTGAGAGTAACAGTAATCAATCAGAGATACACATCGCCTGTGTTGACATGTGAGAGTAACAGTAAACATTCGTTACTGAGCTCAAGGATTAAGCTATACACATGAGTAATCGCAATATACATATGATATTAATAACAATATGGTACAAATAATAATATGTTACAGATGGCTGTTAGACATGCCCAGGAAAAAGACAGTAATGTCGTATTTCCTATTCCACGAAAATAAGTTTTTGGAGAAAATAAATTTAAGATTTGTGTGATGATGTTATTAATTTTTTTTTTTTTAACACGGAGATGTTTTATTCTTGATGAAACTGATACGCTCATTAGTTATCTAGATTGCTGTGGTCAGAAACTGCGATCTGAACTTCCTTAAAATTCTGAACAGAATGAAACCGAAATTGGACTTACGAGGACAGATCAAGAAGATCGTGGCTTCGCTTAGAAAAGGCTTGAATTTTGACAGCGAGAGTACATCACTCTTTTCAAGAATGTCACTTATGCCACTACACTAAATTTTAGTATGAAATTAAAATATCATGAGAAATATTTGTAAAAGACTCAGGTCTTTTCAGTTTGCCGAAATTCGCTCGTTCTCTGGGAAGGGTTGCGAACGTTTTGAATAGTTCTCGTAGTTTGTGACATATGCCCTTTTAGGTCATCAACACGAAATATGCTCATTAATTCATTTTCATGTCTCCAAACTAAATATCGGTGTCGCGTTGTTAAGTCGATTAAATTTGTTTCGGATGCAGTAACAATACGCCCTTTTAGGTCGTCAACACGAAAGATGCTCATTAATTTATTTTCACGAACGCATGACTCCAAACTAGCTCTAAAAGGTATGAAGATGCCAATAGCACCTGGCATCTTGATATGCAATTTTAAATAGTCCCTATAAAATCAGAAAATTGGCCATGGGGAAGGGGGGATGGGGTTGGATTTTAATTTCAAAGGCTTAGATAGGTGCAAATATATGTGTAGACTCAGAATAGGTGAGGTTTAGTCACTCAAGCATAAAATTTGTGATTGCTGCTAGGTGGGTAAGGTTACCCTGTTTACGAGTGAAAAGGCCTAAAATATTAGGTTGTCTGCTTCACTGCCTAAGTTCTCAAAATCTAACTGGTTGAGGTGCAGTTTTCTTTGTGTCAAAATTTGGAGGAAGAGCTAAACAACATATTTGGAAAGTATTTTGACACGGCACCCCAGGATAAGTTAATGAGAGGTGTACAACCTAAAAAAGCCAACAGTGAAAAATACATTGGCATCTTCATACCTAAATGTCAAATGTCGGTGTCGCGTTGTTAAGCCGGCTAAATTTGTTTTGAATGAAGTAACAATCAACGGTGATTAAATTTAATCCTTGCAATTCTGGGTAGCTACCACCATTACCTGCATATTGTGATCCGCAAAAATACGGCGTCCTTGGCTAGTCGAAATCGGATCAACCGAATTACATTTCAGGGTGTTAGTGGAACTTGTATAATCCTAAGACTTGGATATCTGAGAACTGTGGTTTCGGCTCTCGGGTCAGATTATGGAAAGACACCTAATCTTTGTTTTGTGCTGAATCCAGCTGTTAACAAGTAACATATCTGGTTTTTGGTTTGAGGAAAGGGGCCGAGTGGGGTTGGGGTAAAAACCACGGCAATTCAAAATACGACTTAGTGGGTAATAGCAACTTCTGTCATGCTCGCAAGAACTTGCAGTTAAGCGGAGTCGACTATAATCCAGCTTTTTAAAACCAAATTACTCGTCGTCTTCTTTCAACTGCGCTGCTCCAGAGCCGCTGTTATGTGATAAAATTCTTATCTTGAAACCAGCCCGATCCGGTGCGCTATGACAGGAGATTGACGTCATCGCAGATTTCATCTTCATTAACACCACAGTTCGGGGTAACAGACCCGTGAGGACCTGCAATTAAGATGCTATACGTACGTATATATAGCCTTCCATCTGACCTCTTTTCACGCGGCCAGTATTAAAGGTAAAGGTGCCAAATAGGTAAATAATGATGAGAAGCTATGGTAATTTTACTTTGAGTTATGTTTTGTGAACAAGTTCTTTGCAAAGACGAAGTAATAATAATAATAATAATAATAATAATAATAATAATAATAATGCAGTTTATGTCTCGTATCCAGGCTAATGCCCGCTCATGCGACTTCACACTATTATTACCCCAGCAGGCCTGATCACTCTAGGACTTTCTCGACTCCCTGGGGAGCATACAGTGCCTTTGCCATTTATAGGCGCTGGTCACTAGCATTCTGACAGTATCTTCCGCTGCCTATAGCCAGGTAGGGTCCTTCTCGGCTTGGACCAATCAGGAAGGAAATGGGAGGGTTCTTTTTTAAGTGAGAATATGCTCCTGGACATGCTATAAATTTAGGACACAACATCACTTGGGATGTGACGTCATGGCCGGCAAAAGACTATTCAAAAAAGCTTCAGTCGTTGTGAAATTATTGTAAAATCAATAATTGTGAACTTGCACATTAACAATGGGATCTCTTACCATCGTAAGGATTACATTAGCGCATCGGTGCTGAATGCACTCTTAATAGCGTTCAACGTGTCTAGTTCATGTCATTCCTACGATGGTAAGGGATCTCATCGTTAATGTGCAGGTTTGTGACACCTATTAGAAGGGCAAATCACTCACTGTGTACAACCCAAATAATCCGCTAATATTTTATAAAATCCCCCTTTTTTGGGGCCCTGCCAGCCAGTGTTAGGGTGTAGAAATGTGTAAAATGACCTGTGATCTAAATAAAGCATCCAATTTTGAAGTTTCAGGTACAATTTGAGTCTTTCAGATTAAAAAAAATAAAATGTGTAGGCCTATGTATTCGCACGCGGTCAAAACCAGCCAAATGAAAAATTGGGGACCAAATCAGAATTTGAGGTGATCTTTTTCAAAAGACATTTGTGAAAAATTTTGGGCGTTGACCCCCTTTTTCTTCCCGTTTAAAAATCGGGCAAAAGAAGTACTTTGACTTCCATGGAAGAAATCTCCCCAAATCACAATGGTATATGTAAAATAACAAAAAAATATTAATAGGGCCAAAAGAAGTAAAAACAATAGGTGTCAAAGACCTGCAAGTTTTCAGATACTAAAGATCTGTAACCCAAGGCGTTAGCCGTGCCGGAAGAGAAGTGATGGTAGCAGGAGGTAGCCCCAAGGACGCCACTGTAAAGGTGGATTCGCATTACCAACAGAAATTTAACGCCTCCCTCTGTCTTTCACACTGCTCGTGGTGTGCAGAGCTACTGATGTAGGGAATTCAGCACTCATTAAGAGTACACCAGTACATTAAAGTGCAGACCAAGAGTCCTCGAGTGCAAGAGGCACAAACCACCCCCGTCATTAACTGCAATATGTGTAAGGTCCCTTCTATTTATTTAGTTCCAGATCTATTAATAGTTCCCATGTGTCACAGTATGAAATATGCCTTCAGCGGAATCGATCGTAACATGCAGGGGCGTACGAGGGTGATTTTCTTGATAATCTAGAATTTATATCCTATCCGTTTGTGGATTTTGTTGTTTTTTTTTAATGGGGTGGGTGGGAAACGGTCATCGTGAGGAAAGAGTTGCCTGTTGGAACTAAAAAATAACCATAGAATTAATCAGTTACTTGGGAGTCAATGGCTTTTAAAACGTCAAAAATTTGGTATGTGGCTCCAGATGAACCAAAACTGGCAACCCTGGTACGGTCTAGCCTTCCAGTCTTTCGACGCGAAATATTTTTTTGGTTTAAATGGAGAAAATCGTGCATGGAAAAGAACTTGCATATAAAAAAACCCGGCGTCAGAATAGCGAGTAATCAAATTTTTCTTTCAGATTTTTGGTCACTCCTTTTTTAAAATTCTCTCTCTTTACATTGCATTGGATACATTGCACTGTGGGTATGACAGCATTGAATCTATGAGACAGTGTATAGCTTTTCAGATTATCGGCGAAGGGAACTAGCTAACATCGAAAAAAAAATGGCTCATGAGTGAAATAGGATGAAGATGATATTAAACATTTTTTAAAAAAATTGAAGAATAATTAACTTTTATTAGACAAAAAGATAACATGTTGGTAATATCATATTCATACATTACATGGACGCTACGCCCCTGGACTAACATGATGCCTGAGCAATGCAAGTAACAGTACATGAACCCTTAGGATTATTGCAGATGTGGATAACGTCTATGTTTTTTAGTTCAGATCCCTTACAGACTGTCATAGCAAAGACAGGTATGCGCTTATGGCATTTCCTGATGCTATATTTCATTTCAATGAAAAAAAACAACAGTGCTCTTTTGTCAATAGAGCCTTGTTTTTTTATGGTTTTTTTTTGCAGATTTTTCTTCAATGTTGCATGTGAGATGACATTGGGTACTCTTGATAAAAGTAAAGAATTGGGTTCTATCCGATACGGATGAGCAGATAACATAGTGACTACAGAATAGATGTCTAGCGCCCAGTCTCTCTGTCTGAAAGTATAGAGGTTTTACAGCATAGCATCAGAGGATTACAACTATTGTAAATTTTGGCACACCTCTTTACTATAGAACTGTTAAATCTACGCAGATGTTTTAATATATATTACAATGACAAAGAGAAAAGCAAAGCTTGAAATTGTACGGATCGCCTTGAAAAGAAATTATGTCATTAGACTGCTTGTTAAATTGCTGTATACAAAGTTTTCTAAAAATCGGTCGATAGTCGGTTATTCTCAACCCCAAACCCCCTCCCCTCATTTGTTCTTGTTATGGTTGGGTTTTTTTTTACGTGTGTGAAACGAACTATACCATCACCTTGCACGTTACAAACTAATGATTCTAGTCTGTAACGTTTCATTAACATGCAATATGATCATAACACCGGGAAATGCCATATGCGAAAGTCTACCTCTGCCATACTGGTCCGTAAAAATAAACCGCATTTATCTATTTTAAAAAATGTAAGAATCCGAATATTGAAGAGTTCTCTTGTGGCCTTGAAATCGAATAGCCCGAATAATGATCTAAAATGATGGGTTAGCATGTCGTATCAAAAATTGTTCTAATCTTCGGGAAAATCAGTTTTGATCATGCTAGATCTCTATAAACCTGTAGCAGGCCTTCTGAATCAGCCTCTAATGACAATTAATTAGTCCGTTTCTAGTCGGGTTTCAGAATCTGGGACAGTCTGTAATGAACTATCTCTGGTGACCTGCATATTATGTTCACTATGGAGTGCTCGATTTCGCCGTATATAACTCCTTTCCCTACCCCCTTTTCCCTGCTAAAACACTGACAAACGTTTGCTCTCTTGTAGCGATATTGACTTGGTCCGTTCAGTCTTTCTTCCTTCAGAAAGCGTGTTTGTTTGAGTAAAGTTTAACCTCCACCTTCTGAGTACATTTACATTAATGCATCGGTGCCGAATGCACCCTTAGTAGCTTTCATTATACAGAGTACCTGTAATTCTTATCGACAGCAAGAGATCCCATCGTTTATGCGAATATTCTCGTCATTCTCCTGCCCCAACCCTCCTCCCTCCACATATACACATATACTCTTTCTCTCTATTTTGGCTATAGAAATAATCACACGTGCACGCTTACAAGGCTGTGATTGATTTTATTATTAGGTTAACGGGAGGCAGCGAGACTTGGGTCGCATTTAATTAAAAATGTTACATTTGCTGCCCCAAACTGTTAGTGATTATTTATCGATTGACGTAATTGTTCATTACTGAAAATAGTATTCCACTATGAACTTTCTGCCGTTTCTCAGATAAGAGTTCTTTCTCTACTAAGTTATGACCGGAATACATTTATTGTTAAGGCGCAAGAGACGTCTATATTTGTCTTTCAGCCAGTCGCAGTGAGGTGTATTTCGCTAAACTAAGAATTGAGATATCAAGCTCCAAAGGTGAGCAGAGTCATCAGGTATCGAATTTTCATTTCTTGAGGAAATAGAGGTTGGGATCATCTCTATATACAAAAATATTGAGTTTATGAGCAAGTGATCAGTACTTGAGGATAAATTTGAGTTTTTGTGAGGTATACTATGTGAATTATTTATATTATGGTCCATAGTATAAAATCGCATTGTCTTCCAGGATATCTTCTCAAGTTTAACAAGTATACATGATGATCCCCTGCCACTTCAAACCAGCATATCCCGTACCAGAATAATGCCAGCTCATTTTTTTTTCACCTAATGAAATTTCATACATTAGGCTTTCATACCTTCCCAATAACTTGATTTAGCCTGAAAGCATCTTTAGCCTTATTTTGACTGACTGCAGGCAAGGCGTGAAATAACCCTCTTTATTGAGGAGAAGGAATTTGAACCCAGTCTGACCATAATTTTTTTTTTTTTTAATGATGTTACACATTTTTTAGGGAAGTTTTGAGATAAAATCGGGATTTTACCAAACTACTGTGAAGGATCGATCTTAAGAAGAAGGGCGGAAAAACCTAACACTAGAAAATGTTATGTCCATGCCGGGGAATCCAACCCAGAGTCTCTCAGCCTACAAGTCTGAACTGCTACACCACAAAGACACTAACTTCACAGCAATTTAACGACCTAACAGATATTATTCCACATCTTTCACATGCGTGTCTTGTGTTCACCCGTGACTCTGAAACACTTCCCAACTGCTCACATACGAGTATTAGAATAAGAATAAGAATAACTTTATAATCCATAACATGGAACATTGTCTTGGATGCAGAAATCCCGATACGCAACGTTTCAGTGTTTTAATGCCTAACATTGCAGATTCTGTACTGCATAAGACTCGTATAAATCTGAATATATTGCATGACAAGTGAGCCAGGCCGTTGTAGTCTGACAGTTGTAATGCTGGTCGTAAACTCTAACAATGGAATCTGCATAACATTGCTTGAACCTCACATCAGAAATGAAGTGAAAAGCGAATGATTAATTAATGATGAAATATTTTGCATACTGGATGAGAGCACTTTGAGTCTTAAGAATTATTGTTTAAGGATTACATATAATTCTGACTTATGATAATGGATTGTGTGAAGAAACGAATGCGTCAACTTTTCACATATGTGAAAGGAAGAAAGAAAGAAAGAAATAAAGAAAGAAAGAAAGAAAGAAAGAAAGAAAGAAAGAAAGAAAGAAAGAAAGAAAATGACCAAACATAATTAAAATGAAGAACACAAAGAAAGGCAAGAGGAAGAGAACGTATATGAAAGACCGCTGAGAAGGAAAGAAAAAGAATCCATTGGTACAAGCTATATGCATTGATCTATATATGCCATGTTGAGGTTTTACGCCTTAGTCTACAAGAATAGGCTTCGAAGTACATAATAATATGATCGCATGCACCATTTTGTTAGAACAAAAACATCCAACTGGACTTAACAGATCAGTCTTTAACCCTTGTCGCGCTGCTGTTGATTCAATCAGTGTAACTACTACTATCTATGGGTGATCGGGATGACCTGTCAGTCGTCACTCCCAGCCCAACTGAGAGAAGATCAAGCCGGTCAAGCTCGGTTGTTAATCAAACTAGTCATCGGCACCAGGCCCAGCGAGGCAATAGCGTGGTGTAATTAGCTGACTACGTCGGACGTTCTCGCCTTAAAATAAACAACAACAATCCCCCAAAAAGATATAAACTTCAGCAGTTGACCTAGATCTAGTGTGTGTGTGTGTGTGTGTGTGTGTGTGTGGGCNGGGGGGGGGGGGGTGCGGGATTAAACACGTCGTGTAACCGACATAGGCAACACCTATACTGTCTTACCTGAGCGGAATGCAGAGCGTTTATGTACAATGTCATGTTGTCCACCCACTGTTGAGCCGTCACCACGGGATCTCGCCGTTTCTCCTCAACATTGGCTGTCCCGTTGCTATAAATAAGGGACCGGAAGCTGGCCAATATGGCCGTCAGTTCCTTGATCTCGTCGCTCTTCATGCGCTGCGAGACTAACTCCGAGAATTCGGAAGCCTCCTTGCGGGTGTTGTCCCCGATCACCATATTCGTCATGTAGGAGGCCAGCATGTCTGGGCTAATGTAACCTGTCAAAGCAATGATTAAGATCCAGACAGCACGCTTAATTACAACTATCGTCCTATCGCAATATTTCTCTTAGTAACAGAATTCATTACTGTGTCGTTGGAAAAGTCACTGGATGATCGGAACTCTTTTCACTTCCAAAATATTTTTCACAACTCTAAGGAGCTGCGAATATGCGATGTTTCCTTGTTCCATTTATTACCCTCTTGTGTGGTGATCTGTATCTATATGATTATAACATAACTGTGGTGAGCCCTTACCATTTTAAAGCTCTTGTACTCGAAAGTTGGGCACTATACGTGAGGATTTGTTGCTTTTATCAGATACTAGACCAAGTTACTGTGGCAAAATCCTGGGGCAATGAACTTAGAATTTATCAAAGATTCTGATTAGCTGATGCGATTTGGGACCGTCAGCACATAATTCTTATTTTCGAGGTTAACCATGTATAGACTGAAGTGCAGTTCAAGGAGTGCGATAATCCATTACAAGCCTGCAGAAAAATAATGGTAATTCTTCTATGTTTGTGCGGACAGAATTTCACTAAAAGCCTGGATTATTGCCGCCTTTGTTTGGAAACATTGCTCTGGACGTTTTATTCTCACCAACATTCTATATTACTAACCATAAACACCCATTTCATGAATGGGACATTACGGGACTAATAAATAAGATTGTTTTGCATTGACACTGAGGTGCAGTAGCAATGTAGTGAATCAGAATGTACTCCTGCTCAATAAATGAGAAACTACTGGGTTACTATATTTACGGGTTTACCCGTTGATGCAATGCTAGAAGGCTTCACACTGCATGGCGTCATCTATAAAGAAAAAGCAGAATCCAAATTATAACCCCTTCAGTAACAATGAGCCAAATTGAGGAAGTGGCACAAACGTGCTCCAATATTATTAATGGAATCTTGCATCTTCAGTGAGTAGACATTGACCCTGAACCTCTGCTATCGAATTTTATGCAGTCTGACGCTTCCGACCGACAATAACGTATAGTGGTTTCGGAGTTCATCGAGTTCGAAAATAGCTTGCCACACCCCCGGTCCATTTTGTTTTTCATGGACTTGAACATCTCAAAGTCAGGGTTGAATTCATATGTACTTATTCCATCAAGAACCACAGCACATCTCTGCAAAACATCGTTGTTGGCCCCCTTCACAATGCTGTGCATTACTTTGTCAAAAATCTTCCACTCTGCTCTCATGGACTGATCCTACAGGCCATAAGGAAATTATGTAGTGGTACATACTCTACAGACTCAAGACTTAAATATCCATCCATGTCTTACCTTTCGTGAAGAAAATGGCTCCGTTGGCCCGCTCCAGGCCCGCGTTCTCCGTAGACAGAGCCAGGGCCTGAAAGGCCACCACATCGGGCCAAAAAGTCCCCAGTGTTATAGAATTGAGCAGTTCCATCATCCAACTGATGAAAAAGTTAGTCTGGGTGCTGGGGAAACGAAATTATTACATAACTGTGAGGTGTGCATGAAACGTTAGTCAGCTCTACTTAATTAATCCAAAACTTGAAATAAATGCCGCATGTAACATGAATTTGGATTCTTCGCTGACTTCAGTATTTTGACAGGGATATTTTGGTTGGACAGCTAGACTACCCCGTGCAGAGTATTTTGACTAGACAGCCAGGCTACCTTGTGAAGAGTATTTTGGCTGGACAGCTAGAAGGGTAAAATTTTCGAATGTGACAAAGCCCAGCGATATGCTTGTCATCCATCCTTCAAAAAAAAACAAAAACCAGGAAATTATAGACTGGTTCATACTGACTTCAGGATTGGAGTCAGCGTAATAATCCACTGATCTAGAGAACAGGCTGCTGCTATGAGTAAATTATATTACATAAACTTAGAACAAATTTCTTAGCAGTCGGATGGGACCCAGGAGGATAAATTGGAAAGAAATGTTTATCACGTTTAAAAACACGACTCGCACAGATACTCTGCAAAGTGTGTAATTGTCTAGCCGGTATACTGAAGCCAATAACATAGTTATAGAACAAGACTATTGTGTTTTTAAAGTGTGTTTCAGTGAATTAGGTGGCTGTTGCGAGTGAGCGAACAGTGATTATCACATAACACAAACCCTGTTTTCGGCATTGAATAGCAACACAGAGGTGAGTCGGGCAGGCGCACCGGAGTACGCAAAGCACCGCCAAGCAATTTGATGATCAACGCCTATTCAGTGACCTACCAAAGAACACTTGAATTCACCTTTCCGAATCAGCCAACTAGGACAAACAATTTTCTGTTTGCCATAGCGTGAGAGTGAGGCTCGAAAGCATAGTAAATGACAACGTAATGCTTGTAATTATTGGCAAATAAGTGTTGTCATTGGAAAACAGAGCTACGGAGTAAATAAAATGTTGGCATCAGCTGGCCTAGTTTAGCCATCGGCTGCCCTAGTGTAGCCCTCGGCTGCCCTAGTTTAGCCATATAGAATTTTTTTTTCTTAGCTTTTTCGGAAAGATGAACTGAATGTGTGACCTGTGTATCGTGCTTCCATAGCACCAGTACGGGACATGCTGAAAGAATAAAAGCAGCAAATATAATATTTTGTTTGATATCATCTCGAGTGTTTAGTGTGACACTGAAGTTTTATAATTATTATTTTTAATATGAAAAGACATTGAACTTTTATATGAAACTGTCAGTGTTGATATGTACAGCACAGTTTTGTTTAGAATATTTTGCCGAGGAGTAGGAAAAAACATTAAACTGACAATGTAAAGCAGAAGGATGTTAGAGAACTTTGACGAAGAATATAAAAAAGCAATACATTGACAGTGTATAGCAGAACATATTTAGAGAAGTTTGACGAAGACTTACGAAAAGAACAGCAAGCTAGCAATATGTGAATTACAGTATCAGTAGATATAGGCTAATAATTGAATGTCAAGAAACTTTCATGAGTCAGGTATGGACTTTATTTCGATCCTGGGGGCTGTTCTAGTTTTGATGCCAGTGACGTCACGGATAGACTATGAGATGTATTATTATGAATGGAAGTAAGAATAACAACTAGGAATGAATGATGACTTGTGTAAGTGAATGTTCTGTATAGACTGTACTGCATAAACTGTAACATGTAATGGTTTATACTCTGTTCAGTCCCGTTAATGTATCGTCCGCCTTTGTATCACTGTTGTGGTCTGAGTTTATGGTAAATAACTTTGTTACACTTATTAAGACAGTGTGTATCGAAAGAAAATCGAAATGTATTTTGATAAGATCGCAAAGGGGCCCTTTGGAATCATTTGATGCAACCTAGTCCTTGTATTTGTTTACCCCTATAATGCCCAACCAGGATATGAAAGGAGAGGAAAATTAAGATGAAACACTTTACTGATTTCAGTTCAATCGCACATCGGAGCACTACTTAATTTTCACGAATAAAACATTTCATACTAAACTAGTTAGGAACTACGCAGTTCGCTAGTTTACCGCTCCTTCGTACGTTACGATAAGGAACATTGATATGAAACATGTCTAGTACTTAAAACGTGAAAGCAAATCCATTTGAATAAAGACAGAGTTCACGGTCATTCATACGCGGGGCTTGCTCACCAACGGTAACGATTGGATAGTGCAGCTTGTAAGTCCGCTGACCTCCACGCGATCGCACTAGATGAACCGGATTTAACAATCTCTTAGACGGAGTAGGCGGATCTGTTCAGGGTAGAACGACAGATCGCGTGCAAGTGAGTACTCCGGAACCATCACGCATCGAGGCTGAGTAGAATGGTAGACAAAACTGAGAAGTAAATTAGACTGATTTACTTCTTGGACAAGGTCTACCATAGGCAGTGGCGTTGCAGAGCAGAGGTTAGGAAGGGATACGTGTGGATGGAAATAGCAACTGTACTGTTGAGGGATAGACAAGAGGAGGGGGGGTGGGAAGAAGAGGTCGCCTAGAGTGACGGTATACATCGAGCTGTTTCANATCTGTCCTACTAAACTCATGCTAGGGTCATAAAGAAAACTTAATAGAGTGGAACTTGGATATTAATTACTTATTTAATAAGTATACCTCATTATTGAGTACAAATTTCACGTGCACGAATTTATTATTATTCCATCATTTTATCATTTAGGTGCACCTCGCTCGATAAAAAGTACACCTTCATAATAAGTATACTTTTTCATGCACGAAGGTATACTTAACATCAAGATTCCGCTATATTTTCCCTATAATACACTGAAATAACAAAATTGATAAATCAGTATCATGGGCTGTATGCGGCCAATATATTCGCTTCCTACCATGAGCCGCACACAGTCGATTTATTGGCTCCCTACAATGTGCTACATTTATAGTCTATACATTAGTTTAATACCAAAGGGCGGCACACAGCCAATATATTGGCTTGTTACAATCGCTCGCACATGGCCAGTATTGTATTGGCTCCCTGCATTGGGCCACATACACTCTGTACACTGGCCTACCACCATGGGCGGCACACCGCCAATATATTGGCTTTCTACAGTGAGTCGCATACAGTCTACGCATAAGCTCACTACCATGGGCGGCACACAGCCAATTGGCTTCCTAAATTTGGCTGTATAGTGACTAAATACTGGCTCCCTACCAGGGACCGTATGCAGCCAATGGATTTGCTTGCAAACGTCTCGCCCACCACTGTCCGGGTCTAAGTGTGCGCAGCTGTTTTTTTTTTAGGCTATAAATGACAGTCAATAATCGTATTATTATGATTTCAACAAGGTGAGACTGAGACAGAGACAGAGACAGAGACACAGAGAGAGAAAGAGGGAAAGAGAGAGAGAGAGAGAGAGAGAGAGAGAGAGAGAGAGAGAAAGAGAGAGAGAGAAAGGGATTCTGGCAGTAATGAGATTTAAAGAGTCGTATTTCTGAATTTGTGACGGGCGCCAGATTGCTTCTACATAAAAAATATCAATCGCTTGTCCACAAAATCGACATACGACGCAAGAAGATTTTAGAAAGAATATGACACTTAATCATCTGTCTACTCGTATTTGGTAGTGTCGGCAAGTCACAAGGTCGGAACAAGAGGACATCACCTTTGTCTAAAAAGCACCTCATGGTCTTCAATCTTGCGTACTCAAAAAAAAAAAAAAGACGCATAATTCGTTAAAACGCTGTTGAGTTTCTTCTTATACGATTGATCCATTTAACCGTAGCTCCTCCAGAATGTGAGAGATCTCAGCTTGTGATTAAATGGACTTGGGACCATCCAGTGGATTTTAACTGTTACTCTTTTACTGGCAGAATGTTGTCATTAGGCGGAGGTTGCGTATAGCGAATAGGACAGTAGTCAAAAAATTATGAGTACCCCGAACTTCTCATATGCGAACACCTCATTCTCATACAATGCTTTGATCCAGAGTTTCTTATTTATAAGAGGATAAGACAATAGCTCTGACAGCCAACGCCCAGCCCATCTGCTAAATGGCAAATAACGGTAAGACGCTTTTGGGGTGAGATAGTCTGAACGACTTTGGAAATGCGTCCTATCCGCAAAGCGTTCTCCATTACCATCTTACCATGTTACTACCATCTTTTGTTTATTACCATTTCATTTTGTTCCGCATTTTTATTTCTTTAATTTAATATATATGCATTTACATTGTCTTGTCCATAAGTATTTATTTATGCACTTACGTTGTTTTTCATATGAGTGTATATGCATGTTATATTGTTTTCTATATGAGTATGTATGCAGTTATATTGTTCTGTCTCTGTACTGCCATGTGTATCAATGAATGACTGTCCATATGTTACTGTGAAACCTGAGTTCGTTATGAATAAACTGAATTGAATTGAATTACGTAACTCTGAAGCCATAGTGATTTCGCCTGTGATGTTTGAACACATAAAACTATGGCATAAAAGAGGCGTACTGATGCCAATAATCAGAATATGAAAAATCTAAAAAAATTCATCACTTTGCAGTGGTAATGACGATATGTTTTTCCACGGAATAGAACGCCTCACATATTCAAATTTTTTTTACTGATCCCTTGGAATTGGTTAGTGTCATAGTTCCTATATCGAACGACTAATTTTTCTTTTTTTTTCTTCTTTTTGAGGAAAAGACTTTATAATGTGGTATCCTCTCTAAACAGTTGTAATTCGGTAAAAAAAAAATGCGATTTAAGTGATGGTCATCAAATGAGGTCGCCTCCGCATAATAGTTCCTGATAAAAGTGCCCGACTCGTTACTTTTAACACGCCCCAAAAGATATCTAGGTAGATAGCTAGTCGCAGAAATACAAGAAGACCGTCATTTAAGTGCGCCACAATTAATTATTTTACAGCCTCTGTTGATATTTAAATTTGAAAACATTGCTGCAAGGATTTCTGTTGAGTGTTTCTGTTTTCAACAGCTATTTACATGGGGACGAGACAATAAGTAAACGCTCTATACAACAAACAAGAACAATTTTAAAAAAAAATATGACAAGAAATGTAAGCATTGCCTTGAAAGCACTGAGTTGCCCTTGAGTGAAATTCTTTCAGGGCATTTTCAAGAATCAAGTCTAATTTGCTGGCTAGTGTAGAATTCCAGAATCTCTCAAGTACCAGTATATGAAGTCTAATGAAAATGTACTTGTGCGTTTCATACATGACCTTTATTCCACGGACTGGCGCTCATTGTATATACATATGTATTATCTATTCATAATGTAGCATTGACAACATAATGCAATACCATAGAATATATTATGTGGTAGACTCTATAGACTGCATCACTTAGAAAAAATATGTATGAAAGATCGGCTCCGCCTCACCGCTTCTAAGGAGTGTAGAAGAGATTACAATAAACGCATACTTCCATTATGCAGCACAGTTTATTTTCAGTCTCTATGAAGAGTTTTATTCAAAATGTCGTCACTAAATAAAATTACAGTCACAGATTTGTGATACGGGAAAATGGATTATATAACCTTAGGTTTTGTTGTCCTGCTTCTAAACAAAAAGAGAATTAGTACATTAGTGTCAAGGCGTCTTCCTTTTCGTGTGACCTAATTTTCTACGCATTGGCAAACATCCTGTACCGGCTAGTGAGGATGGTTATTTGACAGCGTTTGTAACTGTAGTCCTCTAGAACGATTCCCTAGTCAAAGTCTCCCAAACAACCCAAAAATAATGTCCCTAGATGAAGAGTATTAAGGCTGAGTTCATTTATAGACTGATGTCGGGGCATACCGTGCCATAATGCCCAAAGAATCGATTACTCTGAATTTCGATTCTGATATTCAGTGCAAGACAAGCCTAAGAATCGTTTTGAGCAGTTTAAATACAATTTCATTATGCAGGTAGGCTCAGCTATGAAGGTAGAAACAAGTTCGTTATTACTTTCTATGCAAAAGTGATTGATCACTGCAGCTGAAATATGTCTAGGTATTAGGCAATATTTCTGGCTACCGGGTGAATTATAGCAGGCAAAACGATGAGGTCAACACATGCTCGGAGGATGTTGCTTCACTTGAATGTTTTTCTTACCCACTCCTTAGTTTTATGTTACAATATAACCCGCATACAGAGACTACCATTCGTTCCTCATGAAAGTGGTCGTCATATAAAGGTTGTATCATTAAGACGGGTTAGTGTTTTGGATCACATTGTGACGAAAACCCTTCCCAAGTGTTTGTAAAGTTAATGCACCTTGGCTTGCACAGACTTGTGGCTGCCGTAGGATAATATAGAACAACCACCTGCAGTATTCAAAATAATAGAGAAAAATAAAAATAAAAAACTAGAGACGCTTGAATAGACAACACCAGGTCGTGGATTGTCTATTGGTGGTCACTTCATACAGTGTCTATTTTTCTAATATTTTATTTTATCATGGACAGGACAAAGGATGGCAGAGGTCGCGTTAGGCAGATGGTCGCGATAATATGATGGTTAGATTAAAAAAGAAAATATCAACGATCGACCCTCAACCCTGGTCATCTCGACAGGCGGTGGTGGTATATAGGTGATCACCATACTAGGTTTCATTGTAATTTGATTTAATATAATTATATATATGTTCTTTCAGATTTATAGATTGTGATGTACGGGAATGGCCAGAAAGGCTTACAAATAAAACAGATCTTGAAATCTTGTAGTTGTATTTCTAACAAGCACTGACGATAATATCAAAAGCATCAAACTGTGTTGTGCCAAGGAATAGGATTGAAATGGCATAGAAATCCCAGGGCAAGAGTTTACATACATACGTCCGAAGTACCGAGCTGAGTGTCAAAACGATCTTTATTCGGAAATGATTTGGATCTTCATTCAAAGCAATTAATTCATTTCTGCAAAATATCAGTTAGTGAGCGTAATGTTTTTAAGCTTTGAAGAGCAGCTTTCTGAAAGTGAATTGCAATCTGATCATGTATTTTTTCTTAAGTGTAAAGAACAGGAATGTTGAGGTAATTGTTCTTTAAAGAGACGAATCTCACGTTTTCGAGCTCCAATTAACTCGATTAAAAAAAACTCGTATAATCATTGTCGTGCTCCAGTTCCAAGACTGTTGCAAACGTTTTACTCACAAATCAAACACTTCACGTTCTTGAAAATTCTGTGATTCCATGCACGAAACTGATAAGCCACAAGCTTGTGAAGTATTAAAAGTGCAGCTGAAAACAATTAAGTTATGAGATAAAAATATAAGAATATCAAATTCAAGCAGCATTATAATTTGAACTGTTCTGAACCTCCCATACGCCCAAAGTTAATCCACGCCGCTTTTCTCAGTGTAATCTTGACATTTTCTTTTTTTTAACTTTAGGTTTAAAATTGTTCAAAAATTTGAGTAAAATATCATAATTGTTTGAGGGAATCCACATATCAAGATCAAAGAAATGTTTGAAGGAAAAGAATTCAAAATGTACACACACCGTTCATTGTCAGCAAAAACGTGAATATACTGCATTTAGAAAACAGCTCTTTCCTTCAGTCTTGAGACTACATCTCATTTCTCTCTCTTGTTACATTGGACTCCGCGTCATCGCAACCTCTATTGAATTACAACATTTTGTAGATAACAAACTACCGCATTTTCAACATAAAAACCACTGCTTAATCGAACCTCTTTTTAATCGCTAGTCTCTGCTGCTGCTGAGGAGTTTCGATTAAGCAGAGTAGACTGTACCCATTTTCTGATATGTTACGCGTAATGTAATTGCACTTCTTGAATGCCGACCTTGTTACCATCATTATGGTTTTATATTATGTGCGCTTAGAATCTCCATGGATTAGCAGGAATATTTCTGAATGCTCCCCTGCCTCCTTTGTGGCCAAAAGCATGTCACCAGTTTCTTTCTTTCCACTTTGACCATACTCTCTATACATCTGACAAAATAGAGCAATACTCTCTCTTTCTTTCCCATGCTGGATTCACGTGTAGGATAAATAGGCTAAACAAATCAGCGCCTCACAAAAGATATTGATCAAGAACAGGGAAAATGAACGAGTATGTGTTATCCACTCAAGAATGACGTCATGTATTCAGTAGAGAGATTCTATTTTCAGATTCGCATCTTTTACAGATCGTTTTGACAGAGATATGCTTACACATGCAGGCAATTTCTTGGCGTTATGATCATACTGCAAATTGGATTCAAAAGAGAGCCTCGTGTTTTTAATAGTTTTCGTGTCCAGTTGATGACACCAGAAAATGCCATAATCGCAAGAGTACTTCTACCAGATTTATCATTTCCTTTATCAGATAAAACGTAAGCAGATCTATATCTATTTAGAACTCAGAATTGGCGCTAACGAAGCAAAGCAGTCTTGGAGCAGTCCTGAGGCAGTATTATCATCTTTATCAGTGCAGTGTCTAGAAATTCTTTCACGTGTGCTTTCCATTTTCTAATCCTGTCCCTAATGCTACACCAATTTCTATGCGGGGATGTCTTATGATACTGGATATGAAAGAAGTCCAACAGTCAGATCTGCGCGGTGCCAGTGTCTAGCAGCCTTTGTATGCATGATTTAAGAACAACATCATATGACTCTCTCAAGGTTACACACGCGTATTAATTTTGAGATCACTTCGGTTGGACTTACAAGGAAGGGTGCTCTTTTTATCACATCATTTTATTTTTCTCCCTTCCAGGGGCCCCGTGAGGCAGTGACCTTAGCAAGTTAGCTGTGGCCTGTTCTAATGCATTTGCCACTTCCCTGGCCAGTTTAGGTTAAATTAAAGCAGCACTATTTCGGGTCAGAGATTTGAATAGATAGAGGCAGCCAGTGAACTAACCCCCAGTTCTCTTGAAAAAGCCTAAGGCTTCAAGTGGCTTTTCATGGGGGTGGGTCAAACGAGGAGACACAGCAAAAAAATACTGTACTTGTTATGGGCTATTAAATGTAATTATTTTTTTTTTTAGATCAGATCTCCATTACTGGTGAGTGGGAATAGCCAACGAAAATTAGGGCTGGAGTGACGGCAATGGACAGTACATAGTGAAATATAGCAAAAAGATTTGGACGTGTGTAACCTCAAGGGCCTATGCTAATGGTTAGGGACATAATCTAGATCGAGCCCCGGAAAGCAGGCAAATTTCGAGAAGCTGACACATCCCTGAATTTACGCAAGCTGATTGGCGGAAGGAGTAGCGTGCCGCGGGCATGCGCAACGCTTTATTGGAGAGTGCGCTGAGTTGTCATGGGTGAAAGTGAAAATTTCAGAGATGTAGCCCGAGTCGCTGTGCTCTATTTGTAACTCTCCTGTGTTCTGTTCGCTGAGTTAAACAAATCACATGGCTATGGATTATACTG
>JAWQUT010000393.1:620422-631084 GCA_033807755.1 Ellobium chinense
GGGGGGGGGGGAGCGGTAACACCTCTCTCTCCAATATGTGTGGATTCGCCACTGCTCTCTCTCTCTCTCTCTTTTTCTTTTTCTCTCTCTCTCTCTCTTTTTTTTTTGCTCAGTGTAATGGGTACATCTGGACGTTCTGAAGAGGCAGTGGGCATAACGCTAATCTGGCCAGAGATCTGTGTACAGAATAAATTATTTTGAGAGGAAGTCGTCCTCCTTTCCTTTTGCACCCCCCACCCTCCAAAAAAAATTATTCCGATCCAGGGCTGTATTGTAGTTGATATCAACAGAGAGTATTCATCATAGTGACTCGCAGGTCCATTACTCACTTCAAAAGCTGATTTAGTCGATAATGTAGACACAGCTGGTCTATTTCATTTCACTGTAAAACATGTGATGAAAAAAAGGACATTAAAAAGAGGGGACAACCCAAAGAGAAATATCTCACAAACTAAACCGGTCTGTAACGCTATTTAAGAAAACACTTCACATATTTGTCCTCTGTAGCTAGCCCATAGAGGTTACAGACCTGTAATGGGATTGGGCCCTTTTTTCCTCTATGGACTATATTAATATTTTGAGCTGCCCTCTGAACCCAAAGAATTAGCTTTCATCCAGACCCATACCAGATTGAAGCTCATTCTGTGGCCCAAATTTTAAGACTTACCCAACCCTAGCAAACCCATTGAAATTTTGAGCTTGGTTGCTATTTGTAAACAGAGCCTACATTTTTCATTGGTCAACGCCAAACCCCTCTTCTTCCGCCTGAGCACACTCTTGACCTGGCAGTTCCAGCCCAGGGCTAAAAAGTGCCTGGCAAAATAATGTAAAATGGACACAGATTCCCATGATATCAAAATATTCCCCCTGGAGCCCTTATTAGTACAATTACAGGCCTGTAACCTAGAGAGCTAGCCTTACTCCGCCATGTTTCAGTACCGACCACCGACGATCGATGTTGGAACCGTAAGTACTGACGTTTGCTCGATGTCTAAAAATAATTACCACGGTCCGGTCCGGTTCTGATCGTTTTCACAACCCGCATGCAACTCGTTCGATTCAATTCAATTCAATTCTGTTTATTAGCTCGTACACACGAAACTGAGACCGGATACCAGAGTGAAAGCTGTGATCACGTGATGTCAAAGCGCAAGCGAAGTTGTTTACTTGATGCGGAGATAAGCAAGAGTGCAGTCCCTTGTTTTTGTTTTTTGTGAAATGTTTCAAGATCGAAGGTTTGGGACACCTCAACTCATTACTAGCCTAACTACACGAACTGAAGCCTCATGTAGGAAGGGGAAAAATTCGTTAACTTGTAATCCTCTGATTTTACAGCATCCCAGCTTTATAAGTTTTGGGAGCTGCAAGTTTACAGTTTCCAGAGATGAAGCGGTACACATTTTGACTAATTGAACACACACACACACACACACACACACACACACACACACACACACACACAAACACACACACACACACACACACACACACACACACACACACACACGCACACACACATACACTCAAAGCCCACAAAAAAGGATCGAAATCCCGACCTTTAGTTGACAAAACATTGTAGACATTGTTGTCTTTACCATTGCTCTAATAAACACTTTACTTATCGGTAGTGAACGCATACGACTAAGTAAAAATGTTTTCGTTTTCACCAGTGCTGCAATGACAATGTTTTAATGGGCTTCACATTTTTTACAGCCGTATTATCACTTCAGTTTACAAGTGTCCTCTGGTCATTTCGGGACCCTCCCAAATCGGGCTTAGATTAGAGTTAAGAGCAAGATTAAGGTTAGGAGCGGAGATAGTGAAAAGAGAGAGAGAGAGAGAGAGAGAGAGAGAGAGAGAGAGAGNGAGAGAGAGAGAGAGAGAGAGAGAGAGAGAGAGAGAGAGAAAGAGAGAGAGAGAGAGAGGGATTCCTAGACGAAGATGTATATTATCTAGGGTTTCTCCTGGGTGTTTTTATTTTTCCTTACCACTTCCCTAACGCTGACCTAAGCAAGAGTACCAGGACTGCACCAAATGGGTATAGAACTCTCATAAACTGAGATGATATAGCAATAAGTAAACCATACCTGTTTTGAGGGATTTATTTGGATTAGACAGTAAAAGTGACATGGTTAGATCCCGAAATTGTTATTAGGAATTCTGCCTGCCAGAGGGCTAAACAGTATAGAGATCTTCAATGTCATTCAGGCTGCATTGCTGCACCCAATAAGGAAGAAAGGGAATGTGATGCCGAACTGTCCAAGCCCGTGACGACAAAGACATAAGATCAGAAACTGTTCCAACTTAAGGGAAACCTTATTATATTTTCACTAACTCAGCAAACGCGTCACTTGCTCACCTACAAATGATTGTGAGATTCTTTAACCCTTTATTATCTGATTGCCTGGCTTCGCCTGCCCTAGGGCTCTGCCGTATCGTCCGATAAAAATGCATCAAGTTTGTTGTTGTTTTTGTTGTTGTTGCTGTTGTTATTCTTCTTCCTCTCCTCCTTCTTCTTCTTCTTCTAGTAATGTCTATGTTGATTTTGACAGTGTTTTCCATCTTTACACGGTATTTAGAATAAAGCAAAGGGTGCTTAGGCTAGTTATTAAAGGGTTAAGAAACTGCATTATGACTAATACTCAACCATCTGATGCTACCTAGCCATGTCATTAACTCATTCTCGTTGTATGACATCCTCATTCTTTGATCCATACAGCGCTTGGACGTGCATGGTTGTCTTTGAAATAATACTCCCATGTCATATCGACCTACTCCTTCGTCTTATTTCCTATGTAATGAACTATTTCCTCGCGCAAGGACGCATGTAGCCGTTATCGTGATAATGCGTCGTAAAACCTTGAATCAAACAAACACATGCACAAGCTAATGAGCTTGTGAGTTTGTGTATAAGTTTGGTGACATCAGCACTGGAGTAACATGACATAACGAAGAGGTTAATTAGACCTACGCCGCTGTAGTCGGAGACAGCCATTTTCACAATTTACATGACTATACTTCTTCGGCTTATAGGTTGTAAGAACCTATTTGGTCCAAAACCTCTGGTCTGTCGGAGTCAGTCATAGCAGATTATGAAATCAGTTCTTTGGGCAGACTGTGTAGAAATAATCGCATAACATGGAACCACACAGCAAAAGTTGTGAAACCCAGTCCTAAATTTGTGAAAAAATAATTATTTCTCAATGACTTCAGCGGATTTCACTTGTTCGGGTCTATGGTCTGTGTTTTATCTAACATAAAATTGTGAAAAAATGTAAGTGATTGACCCCCACTGTAAATAGTATATAATTTGAGGACAGTGGTGGCACCATCTCGACAGATTAGTCTTGGTCAACTGAAAACGTTCCTGTGGTTGGAGATGAAAAAAATTTATTTAATGTCTCAAAGAGGCTTTTACAGTTTGGCTTGCAACTTACATTGTTAATTACTAACTACTGCCCTCAGCAAATTCGCCTGAATAACAAAACAGCTCAAATAATATACACATATCAATAATGATTGTGGTAACTTGCATACCATGTTATCTGCATTACAACTCCTGAGAAAGCGTAGAACCACCCCTTCTATGACATGATTTTAACGTCGACACTTGTTGTTCCCCAGAGTTTCTGTTCTGTATTTCCAAACTTGCGGTTTGGGCAACAATGAAACCAGTGGCGGCTCGTGACCCCCAAAACTACCCATACACCCTCTTCCGCCTATCCATACGAGGACGCACATTATTACATTAGGAGCATAGTGCAGATGATGAATGGCAGTTTGAATACATGAAACAAAGCACAATAAAGGCGTCTGGGTTTGGCTTGGTCCCTGTATCTTTTTAGTCACTTTCTTTATTTTTTTAGCTGAATTTTACCCGACATTGCACAGATTGTACTTAATGACGGTCGCCATTGAGTGAAATACTGCTTACTACAAACACACTAGATCTAGTACACATATTATGACATGTTTTAAAATCTCAGTAATGAATGTCTAGATCTGCCTCTATTGCAAACAACAATAAATATGAGGTTATAACTCCCGTATACAGGTAGTTGCTCGCTCTCACAGCCCAATGTTTTCCGGCAGGCCAGATCACTGATAGACATTCTCAACTGCCCGAGGAACATACAATTACAATGGCGCTGACTTTTACAGGCATTATAACATAATCATATATCACAGATCACTAACATTCTATACTGTCTTTCTCCACCTGTAGCCCGGCATCCCTTTTACAGATTGATGGATGGAGGGAAAATGTGCACGAGATGTTTTCCCAGGGCATTTACAATATGGGCATGGCGGTAACTGAACCCACGACCTTCAGCTCCCGAGGTCGGCGCCGAAACCATTCGATCACACTGCTCCACAGCAACACAAATTCTTTGAAATGGACGGAAAGAAGAAGAGGAAAATTTTCGCATACGACTAACCTGGACCCATAGTCATTTTCGTTTACTGCCAACCTCAATCTATTGTCCTGCGCTGCGTACACGTTAGTATCGGCACAAATTGTGCTTTTGTGTTTTGTGAGCACAAATTCTCGCCGGCGACAATTTGTGCTCGGCTACAATTTGTGTCGTAACACATGCTTATTCTGAATAAAATAAATGGTCCAATATTACTTCATTTTCAGCAAGAAAATTGGCTGACCCAATTATGGAAACCCACTTTTCGGTACTGTCATCCGAGGAATTGATAGATCTATATAACAAACTCCATTTAATAGCAATTTTCGGGAGCATGCTACCGTTGCCATTTACAAGGAATAGTGATTATCCAGTGATTAGTGATAAAGTCAACTCCACTTATTTGCTACACTTCTAGGGCATGCCAAAATACCATTTTATTATGTGGAGGATGTTGCGATTAAATGAAAGTTGCGATTATTCGGTCGCGATTAAGCAGAGTCGACTCTGTCTAAAGATAATACTGCTCTGTGCCATCTGCAAAATGTTGCCATGATATAGATATTGCTTTGCAATGGTTTGCGATTAAGCGGAACTGATGATAGATTATGCGCTGTCATTGTCATATGACGTCTTACGGAAGAGAGGAGAGAGCATAGAGGGTCCCAGGCCAATCTTCAGCTTCGTTCAGTGTTGTAATATGCCATTAGAACGTCACGTCCTTCATTAACTCATTACATGCAGAACATCAATTGTCATGTAGGGTTACTAGCACAGAAGAGCAAGGCTTGCCAGTGGTGGAAAAGGGGTGGGGGTAGGGTGGNGGGCGGAACCTGCCACTCACTTGAAACGAGTCGCTCTGAAAACCCCTACCCATCGATTCTCCCTCTTGTGATTGACAAATAATTGTGAGAGTTTGTGCATTAACGATGGGATCTCTTACCATCATAAGAATTACACTAACTCCATATGTTGAACGCTACTAAGGGTGCACTCAGCACTGATGTACTTGTGTAATTCTTACAATGGTAACAGATCTCATCGTTACTGCGCAAGTTCTGTATTAAGCGTTTGTTTGATATCTGATTTATGAAATGAGTTGTACATTTTTTGTATAAAGGAACACACTGGTTTCGGAGGCTTTTGAATAAGATAAATTAATGTATAACTCATTTCTAAAATCTGATCGAGGTTTCGAAGGCTTCCTTCCAATCAAAGTATTCGTAAGCAGGCCGAGGGTCAAATTATATAACGTGTGACATACCAAACAATTACAGTAGTATACACTTTTATGTCACCGGAAATAGGCCCTGATTTGAATGATGATTCATGAATGAGCTCAAAAATAATAAAGCTGCGCCATCCGATAGTTATCCTCAGAAGGCAAACATGCCTACAAATGGCCGTGGAAAACGCCTCGACTCAGACAGATTGGTTTCATATTTCAAATATTATACTTTTTTTCAGTTTATGATATCAATTTTCTTTACTATAACGTTCGGAGGGACATAAATTAGCAATCTATAAAGTTTCTTAGCAGTATGAATATCAATTTTCCTTACCGTAACGTTCAGAGAGATACTAAACTAGCGATTTACAACGTTTTTAGCAACGTGAATATCATTTTTCTTTAATGTTAGAAGGACACAAATTAACAAACTACAAAGTTTCTATGCAGCATGAAAATATGTTTGGCAAGTAAAATTCAGAAAAATAGCGATGTGACGTGAAGCACGTAACTGAACTTAAAATGGTAAAGGGTTTCATCATGTCTCTCTTCTTCATGCCAATTATTCTTACAAACTGAAGAGTTTCAGGTCGGGAGTTTGTGAGTTAAGTTCCTAAGCCGGACTGTTTGCGCTGTAGTGCCCTTGGGAGTGACACGTTCTTCCTTTTCCTCACTCCACTCAGGTGTCAGTGAGTACCTTGGCTTTGGACCTGGGAAGAGGGGGGGAAGGAAAGAGAATCAGGACGCTGCACAGCGGCGACCAGCAATGGCTTCGTTATGGATTTCATATGTGTTGTTGTGCATTTATAATTATAGTGTTTCAGGTGTATTAAAACTGAGAAGTATGACACCGCATAGCATTTTTTTTTTTAAATCCCAAAGAGAAAAACAAAAGTCTTATTCTTTATAAATAGCTCGTGTGGACCTATAAGACCAGAGTGATTTCATCAGAAATTAGTCAGTCTCGTGCTATTTAATTGACTGTAAACGACTCCTTCCCCCTTGTTTTTGAATTACAAAGTTTTATATAATTATGGAATACTAAGTTATTTGTCAACAGAGACATTATGATCAATGTGTAATCAAAGAGTTCTTTAAAAGGCCCGTATTCAAAATCTCCCCTCCCCCCCACACTCCCCCACATCCCCTCCCACCAGCCTCTCACTTATGACTGTAGTCATTTGACTGAAGTATGACTACTGTCTGAGTGCACTTTTTAAATCAACCAGCGTGTCCCTCTCCCCTCCTCCCCCAATAATGTATTTCCCTCTTATCCAGTTGATCCCCTTCTCGGTGGCATATTTGCTAAGTGCAAAGGTCACCAAGTTATCATAGGTGCAATAGTCTGTATATTATTCATATTTATCAGAATAATAATCATTACATAGGAAATATGATGAACGGATACGTACTGCGTACACGGGAACAATACTCCCGGATCGTATCAGTACCTACTAAGAGTTGTTTGTAACGAAGGGTAAGGACATTCATATACGTCATCGCAGCAAAAAGGTCACGAAGCCCTCCGTTTGCTCTGCTGATAATACATTCGAAAGGGAGGCGCCACTGTCAGCTGTGCTGTTGATGTTGTTATTTTGGTAGTGACGAGAAAATGGGATTTATATGCCGAGCAGGTCATGTAGACCGGGGCAATGGGATGTCTTGGCAGGATGAGAGGGAGTGTTAATGCTGTCGGGCGCTGTCATTGTTGTGGTGGTTGTGGTGAGGTGATTATGATGAAGGTGTTGAGTGGTGGTAAAGGTGGTAAAAGAGGTGGTTGTAGTGGTGTGATGTAGATGCTGGTAGTGGGGCTCGTATTCGTGGTTCTGTGATACAGGCACTGTTGATGGTAGTGATAGTAGTGGTGATGGTACTGGATGATGGTAGAGATTGTAATGGCGGTGGTGGTGATGATGGTAAATATGGTGATGGTTAGAGGTGTCTGTTGTGGTGAAAGTAATGGTGATGCTTTTGGGTGATGGTTGATATTGTCATGGTGGTAGTGATGGTAGTAGTGATATAGTGATGGTGATGATGGCAGTGGTGGTGGGGGCGGTGGAGGTGCTTCTGCTGGTAGTGTAGTGAAAGTCTCATTGGTAGTGATGACAGTAGTAGTAGTGATGATACTGGGTGATAGCACAGAGGTGACAGTGATAGTGGATATGGTAGTGGCGATGATGTAGTGGCATTAATGATAATAACAGTGGTGTCGCTGGGAGTGGCCATTTTCGAAGTCCCTAATCCAAATAAGCCGTTCTCCTGCCTATTTACATATTTTTTTTCCTTTTAGTTTAGATTTCACCCTCTCTCCCTGATTTGTTTATGACACATTATCCTTAGGACCTATATTATTTCATTAGAAGATGTCACCATTGAATGAAATTACCATGAGTTTATTACCCTGAACGTAGAAATAATTCATCATAAAGAAAACATAACGAACGGGTATGTATAGAGGACACAGGAGCATTACTTTCGTGATGTACTGGTACGTCTAACAGCCGTTTGTAACGAAGGGTAAGGAAGAAGACACATCAATCGAATTTGATGGTAGTGGCATACTGACATTTGTAGAATAAATTGTGACGGTCACATTTGCTTGAGCGAAAACAGATTCGGACCGTACAGAACAAAGACAGTAAAAGTGTAACAGTTATTCCAGGAATCTTAAGATGGTAAGGGCTTTGCTCGTTCTCTCTCTTCCTCCCTTTCTCCCTTTCTCCCTCTCTCTCCTTCCCTCCCTCCCCTCTCTCTCACTCTCTCTCCCTTCCTCTTTTTCCCTCCCCTCTCTATCTATCTGTCTCTTGCTGTTTCTCTCTTTCTCATTCATTCTCTCTTCACTCATTCTCTGCTTTACTCAGCTGCCTTCATATCTTTTCTTGTTCTATGTACATCGCCATTCCTACCTCTTTATTGATTTTCGGGTCCACTCTCATTTTTAATCTACATGTAGGTCGAGTTTATATCCCCAGCGCGCCTAATTTGAACTTCATCATTTATTTTTCACACCGACTCTTTCTTAAAGAACTCTAGTCTAAACCAGGCGGGAGTGTTCTGATGTTGCCAACGATAATATGTGGAGGAGTTCTAGGGTCAAGAAGTGTGCAATGCAGTGCTATAGTGCTATAGTGCTCTATGGTGATTCAATGAAATATGCACATGGAGATACTAAATGGTGCTTTGGATTCTAGGCTACGTTTGTTAGGTCTTCTTCGAGTATGAATTACGTCATTTTGAGTATGATATAGGCAGAGTCCGCTGTCCGAGGGATGGTCCCTCCATACTCAAAATGACGTCAATTCATACTCAAATTGACGTCAATTCATACTCAAATTGGCGTCAATTCATACTCAAATTGGCGTCAAAGAAGACCTAACGAACGTAGCCCAGATCTGTCAGTGTGGGGCTTTTCTCCTGGTTATTATCAGATTGCTAGGCATGGCATCATGAGTTGCAAGCTTCGTCTATATCAAGAAAAAGGAATTATGGCACTGCTACGCGCCTTTCTGTAATCCTTCATTATTGCCGATTGTAGCCTTTAGATTTCATGCACGGATTGGTACTGATCTTTTAGGGACGTCGGTGCATAAAATTTACAAACCTTTAGGAAATTCCAGAATGTTTATTTCAGCCAAGAATTCGTTAAAACACATCCGATGTTTGACCTTATTTCAGCATGAATATTTCGGAGAATTGTGACAGTCACATTTGCTCGAGAGAAAACAGAGACCGACCGCACAGAACAAAGATTGTTATTCTAGGAATCTTATGTTGGCAAAGGCTTTGCTCGTGTTCTCTCTCTCTCTCTCCTCTTTTCTCTCTCTCTCTCTTTCTCTCTCTCTCTCTCTCTTCCTGTCGCTCTTTTCCTCTCATTCATTCTCTTTTTCCTTTTCTCTCTCTTTCTCTCTCTCTCTCTTCCTGTCGCTCTTTTCCTCTCATTCAGTCTCTTTTTCCTTTTCTCTCTCTTTCTCTCTCTCTCCATTTCTCTCTCTCTCTCTCTCTCTCTGTCTCTCTCTCTCTCTCTATCTCATGGATCATTAATGTCAGTATGCCCTGCACGTTTCGTCGCCCATCCATATCGATCCTTTTCATAGAACGGCGATATCACATTTACTTCTACTATTTATTTGGGACAAATCTCTTGGTGGCTCAAAAAAAAAAATGTAAGTATGGCCATACTGATCTAAGCTTGGATATTTGGCGGTCTTCACAGTCTAAACAAAATGTAACTGGAGAAAATGAAGGAGGGGAAGACAAAGAGAGAAACTATTAATGGTGCAGTGGACACTGAAGAACAGCTGATAGAAGCAGAGGTCAATGATCGCTAACATCGGTCGGCATGGTAGCTGAAGAAGAGGGAGAAGAACAAGAACAAGAACAAGAAATAGAAGAAGAAGGAGGAGGAGGAGGAGGAGGAGAAGAAGAAGAAGAAGAAGAAGATGATGATGATGATGATGATGATGACAAAACTTGTTAAATTGTTATAGTCTTCTTTCGTTACTTATTTATATCCAGTGCGATAAATGTTTTGCAAATAATGATGATGATGATGGTGATGATGTTTGATGATACTTTTAAATATTAAAGTATATCTTTTAATCCTTCGCTGGTTTGGACAAACCTTTTTATTTTTTTTAAATTTGTTCCAAATAATGATTTGATGATGATGATAATAATGATGATGATAATGATAGGTGTGTGTGTGTGTGTGTGTGTGTGTGTGTGTGTGTGTGTGTGTGTGTGTGTATACATGGGTGTGTGTATGGGTGTATATGTATGTTTATATCTGTGTGTATATATATATATAAGTGTGTGTGTGTGTGTATATACACTTGTGTATGTATATTTATATATATTATATATACTGTATATGTGTGTGTGTGTTTGCGTGCGTGTATTTGTGTGTGTGGGTGTATGTATGTGTGTGTGTGTGTTTGTGTGTGTGTGTGCGTGCGTGTATAGGAGTGTGTGGGTGTGGGTGTGTGTGTATGTGTGTGTGTGTGTGTGTGTGTGTGTGTG
>JAWQUT010000393.1:669423-693829 GCA_033807755.1 Ellobium chinense
GTTTTTTATTATGAATGGCGAATCTTCTTTTTATTGGGGCAAATGGTTTTTCGTTAAGCCATATTGATTTTACCCTACCTTAGGGGAAAATCCTTATGAGTGGCATCACTAATGGAGATACATGCACTAACATTATGCATGTGAGATGAAAAACGATTTATGTTCGTTAGGCCGATAGTATCATCTCTCTCCCTCAATTAATTATGCTCAAAATTATCGCTATTGGACCGCTTTGTGGAAATGAACATTAAAGAATGGTAACAATGTAAAGTGTCCTCATCATTGATAAACAACTACATAGTACAGTATAAAACCCCTTTAGTCCCCCTGTTTTGGAAGCCTCGGATGACTCAAAGCGAGGGCATTATCAGATTAATCTATTTCAAAGTGGTGCTTTCATATGGAGAAGCATGGTTGAACAGCTATTCCTAGAAAAAATTATTGACGGCTAGCATAATGTGTCAATCAATTCCTCCAGACTAGTCTATTTGTCTTGCAACCAGTCAAATTGCATGAAAGATTGATGGCTGTCCTTTTATTAGATGAAAAACAATGAGCTAGGATTATTCTGGCCCGAGATAATACTAATTAATAAATAATACTATAGTTGTCTGGAGTGGCAAAGAGCACTGAGAAAATCGCAATTGAAGAGCAATTTTATATTCATCTAATATGCCTCAGCAAAACTGAAATGTGTGTATTGTTAATGACAATTTACCGATAAAATCAATGTTTCCCTGTGTATAGAACTTATTTTATTATCGATTTCTGCAGCAGACAAAGACATGATCACGAATGGGTCTGTTCACCTTCAAGACCTGGGATCTCAGTTCTTACGATAGCGGAATAAATCTCATTGTGACTAGCTGCAAGACAATTGACTGGAAATGCACTGGACCGTGTCCTTTATTTGATGACTCTCTGGATACAAAAGGACGCATTTTATCCATTAATATATTTAATGTAATAGAATATGTGCACTGGGGAGTATCTAATGTTGTTATATCTGGAAAATGCATCTAAATGTGTTGCAGTTTATAGCAAAGAAATGAATAATTTACTTAACTCTAAATGATGTTTACCAAGACAGTGGCGGAGACAAACTTATGAAGCGACATGGTCGAATGGTAGTGGTGTTGGACTCAAGATATGAAAGTCGTGGGTTCCGATCCCACAATGGTCATGTTGTATGTGCCTTGGGAAAGCATTTCATATGAATTTTCCTAATTCTGTCCTTCTATAAAGTGGGTTCCTAGATATACGCAATGGAAAAAAAATGTCACAATGTTAGTAATCAACATTTTCCATAATTGGTATACTTTTTTAAAATATTTTAAATGAACCTTCTCCCATCTTAAATCGAATTTAAAAAATGAAGGTGCCCCACTTCATATCCTCTCCCACTTCCTCCTCCTCCTCCTCTCTCTCTCTCTCTCTCTTCTCCCACTTCTCAGAGATGAAGTGAAATGTACTAACATCACTGAGAAGGTGTGAATAGTACACTTTTAAAAAATGAAAACTAGCAAGATGTTACTATTTAGATGCCCTGAGCCTGGGGCAGGGAGGGTGCTGGGGCAAGATCCTAATCTCCCCTTTTTGTCCCACCTCAGGATACACCTCCGCTAATAAAACCTGGATCACCATCCATGATATAAACAGAGAAGCTGACTACGAGACACAAGTAGAGTCTTCTGAAGTTTCTCTTGTGGAGTTCTTTGTTCATAGAAGTTGTCTTCCTTAGAAGACAGGATCATAGTCTACACACATTTACTATTGCTGAGTGATTCGTTTTCGTGTTAGAATTTCCCTCTTCTAGATCTATAGATAGGTACACGTGGTATAAAGCGTCATCTTAGAGCCACAATATTCCATCTCCAATTTTCACCATTTCTAAGTTTTTATTTCTGAGTCGGACATCTCGGTTCCTAAATAAGGGACATGCGCATATATAAAAAAAAAGTGTGACTTCTTATAAAACGACTACATTCGTGGGTGTCTTCGCGTTATATCTCCTGACTATTTTTCCACCTTGTACCATTCATCTTCCAGCAACTCTTTAATACTGTATGAACTTATCTAAAATGTCCCTTATTCCTCCTTTATTGTAAAAGCCCGAAATGCAAACGGAGAAGAAAGGGGTGCTGGGATATTTTGAAATCAATCGCACACTTCAGATTGAAGCGCTCTTTTTAAAATTATGATCACAAGTAAGGGATTGCATACTGTAAAGAAGCTTTGCAAATCGCTAGTTTACTCTTTTTTTCCCCCGAATTTAATGGTAGACTAAAGCAAGTTATAGAAAAAACGTCTATTCTAGTATTTGAAATATGAAAGCACATTCATCTGAGTCGAGGTAGTGTCCACAGCTATTTGTAGGCCGGCCGGCATTACGACGATAGCAACTGGATGGCGCAGCTTTGATGAATGTGACAATGTTTCGTCCGGGCTGTTAGCCTCAGCGTGACTCATCACCCGTAGAGGAACAGAGTCCTTTCAAGAGTTCAGCCATGGCTTTGAAATTTTTCAGCGTACGATTGTATATGGTCCTGTTCATGTGTTCTGGTGAGTAAAATCAGAACCGTTCACTGTGTGCTAGGATACCTAGGAGTCAGAAACTGGCAGAAAACAATAAACGCACACACACACACACACACACACACACACACACACACACACACACACACACACATACACACACACAGAGGCACGCACGCACGCACGCACATGATGGTGTCGGGCACAAACCGTCTAAGTCCGAGATCGGGGCCCAGACCTTCTTTTCGATAAATAGCTAAAGCAAACCATTGCGCATCATGTCTATAAATATTTCTGCAAAGAAATCACAAAAACTATGAAAAATATTAAAATTATCAAACCGTCTAACTCCACCAGCTCTCTCTGTTATCGGCTCAAACCATCTAAGTCGGCCGTTCCTTAAGCCGTGTAGTGGAGTCTCGTTCAGTGCAGGAAAAAAAACTACATTTCTTATGACGTGTAGGCCTAAATGTTTTTGTCCAAACCATATATGCTAATGCATTAAAAGATTTAACTGGCTATGCGGGTGTGTATTTTTTTGTGCATTTTGAGTAGCATTGTTTAGAAAATTTAGTCAAAATTTGTTGTGCAACCGAGTTAGACGTTTTGTGCAATGTTAACTATGCAGAGGAGCGACCGTTGTCTGCTAGTGGAAATGAGGTGGACGTTTTGTGCCCAGAGTTGGACGTTTTGTGCCCAGTGATAGACGTTTTAATGGTTCTACCATTGTCGTTAACAGAGCCATGAATAAGATTTTAGCAGTTACAAAAGATTTGGAAAGTCGTGAGGGCAACATGACAATGTGAAATTTTGATAAATTCCAAAATTTCAGTCAGGTTAAACCTGAAGTTGTCAAAGCAGACTCTTCAACTGATAGTGTAAAGTGTAGCTTCTGGGGATTTCCAAAGGCTCAAAAGGTTGATAAAACTAATAATTTTTTGTGTTAACCCTAGTCTTGCCAGACTTGTTGTTAGCAGAGTTGTCGGTACAGAATCTTGAATTGATATTGTAAATTTTAGCTTTTAGGATTTACGAAGAATCTGAAACTTCATAAAGCGAACAGTTATTATTAACCCCCAAAAATATTAAAACTAGTCTTGCCAGACTTGTCGTTAGCAGAATCATAAACTAAGATTGTGAAGTATGAATTCTAGGGCTTTACGTGGAATTAGAATATCGGTAACCGTAAATTTTGATAAACTTCAAAATGTTTTGGGCAGTCAACATCTACCCAGTTGTCGGTACAGAATCTTGAATTGATATTGTAAATTATAGCTTTTAGGATTTACGAAGGATCTGAAACTTCAAGAAGCGAACAGTTATTATTAACCCCCAAAAATATTAACCCCAGTCTTGTCAGACTTGTCATTAGGGGAGTCATAAACTGAGATTGTAAAGTATGGATTCTAGGGCTTTATGTAGAATTAAAATATTATTATTGACAACCGTAACATTTTGATAAACCTCAAAATGTTATTCGCAGTCAATATCTACCCGTAGTTGTCGGTACGGAATCTTGAATTGATATTGTAAATCATAGCTTTAGGGATTAACGAAGGATCTGAAGCTTCAAAAAGCGGACAGTTATTTTTAACCCCAGTCTTGCCAGACTTGTCGTTTGCAGTGTCATACACTGAGATTGTGAAGTATGGATTCCAGGGCCTTACGTAGAACTAGAATATTGACAACCATAACATTTTGATAAATCTCAAATTGTTATTCGTAGCCAACATCTACCCATAGTTGTCGGTACGGAATCTTGAATAGATATTGTAAATTGTAGCTTTTGGGATTTACGAAGGATCTGAATCTTCATAAAGCAAATAGTTATTATGAACTCAAAGAAATATTAAACCGAGTCTTGCCAGACTTCTCATTTGCAAAGTCATGAACAGAGATTGTGAGTTGTGAATTTTAGGCTTTACTTAGAATTGAAAAATTGATAACCGCAGTCAACATCTACCGAGAGTTCTCTGTACGGAATCTTGAATTAATATTGTAAATTATAGCTTTTGGGATTTACGAATTATATGAAACTTCATAATGCGAACAGTTATTATTAACCCCAGTCTTGTCAGACTTGTCATTAACGGAGTCATAAACTGAGATTGTGAAGTGTGGATTCTAGGGCTTTACGTGGAATTAGAATATTATATTGATAACCGTAACATTTTGATAAACCTCAGAATGTTCTTTGCAGTCAACATCTACCCATAGTTGTCGGTACGGAATCTTGTATTGATATTGTAAATTGTAGCCTTTGGGATTTACGAAGGATCTGAAACTTCATAAAGCGAACAGTTAAACTCCCAAAAATATTAAACCAGTCTTGCCAGACTTGTCGTTAGCAGAGTCATAAACTGAGATTGTGAAGTATGGATTCTAGGGCTTTACGTAGAATTAGAATATAATACTGATAACCGTAACATTTTGATACACCTCAAAATGTTATTTGCAGTCAACATCTACCCAGAATTGTCGGTACGGAGTCTCAAACTGATATTGTAAATTGTGTAGCATCTGGGGTTTACGAGGGATCCAAGAAATATCCAACATTTTTTTATAAAGCCAAAAAGTATTAACCCCCATCTCAACAGACATGTCTAAAATGTGATCATGGCAACTTTTAATACATTAAGAAATGTTAACTATAGACTAGCCTGAATTGTCATTCAACCATGAACCGAAATTGCTAATCCCAGACTTTTTGTTCTCTGCGTAATGAATAAAATCCATTGCAATGAATGGGTTGTGGAGAGTTTAGATCTACACAGAGTTGTCTTTAAGATTTTAGAATCTTCAATCACTCAAGCCCAATGATGGCAATTATGAAAATACGATGTAATTTTGGTGATCAGTGTTTCTGTAATGATTTCTACATTAACACTAGTTGTTACTAAACGCGTAAGTCTTAGTTTCTGATAAAGCCATGAAAGCACAAACCGTCTAAGTCTAGGCGGTGGGAACAAAACATCTAAGTCATCCCATAGAACTGCCTCTGGCATCAGCTCAAACCGTCCAACTCGGCAGACTGCGCAAAACGGCTAACTCGGTTTCAATTTTGAGCAGCACAAACCGTCTATGTCCGATTACAAACAAACCATTAATAAACTGATTATTTTTTTTTTTACATAGCATGGTGTAGAACATAATTTCTTTCACTTACATGCCTTTTGATCTAGTGACAGAAGCCGTTTTAATGAAGCAGTCAGTTTTTTTTTCTCCTGTAAAATTTATTTTTTTAGACTTAGACATAATTATATCAAGATTATGCTGTAGTTCTTATGATATACAATGTAAAAAATGGCGTACTGTGATCAGGAAGGCTCGTGTAATATTACAGTTAGTAGCACTTTTGTTGCTTTTATACACGTGTTCTTTTAGACTTCGCCTGAAATATATACAGTATAATTAATTTTAATCTTATAATTTACAACTGAATTTAGAGTATGAATTGTGGTTAAAGGCTGGAAGACAGTAAATGATGAACAGTTTATAGGGCTTAGGGTTTTGATGCTGCTGCGCTGCCACTGTTGTTGTTGTTGTTGTTGTTGTTGTTGTTGTTATTATTGTTGTTGTTGTTGTTGTTGTTGTTGTCTGTGATGATGGTGGTGATGGTTGTGGTGATGGTGGTAAAAGTTAAAGTAGCTTAGACTCGATGAAAGGTAACATTTTCTTCAGTTGTAAATCCTAAGGGGGGAGTATTGTTTAAACACAGGAGAAACGAATTATTAGAGCATNATTCTCCAACTTGACGCATACGCTTCCAATCCTTAGTTCTTGCTTGTTTTTAATTTTAACTCCAACACACATAAGCACAAAAAACAACAACAACAACAAAATACAAATGAAAGCAATGTAAACTTCAAAATGACAACGAAGGTCTATGTCTAGTGGAGAGATAAGGGAGATAATTGCATTATTTTAGACATGTTAGCCAGTCCAATGTTGATAAATTACTTACTTCCCTTGTTCTACATGGTATTTTCGTTGTACCGCCGTTCTCGTTATACCGCCATTTTTCTGTTTGCCCCGTACTTGGCGGTATAACGAGGTTTCAGTGTACAATGCAAAAAATGGCGTACTGTGATCAGGAAGGCTCGTGAAATATTACAGTTAGTAGCACTTTTGTTGCTTTTATACACGTGTTCTTTTAGACTTCGCCTTATAATTTACAAGTGAATATAGAGTATGAATTGTGGTTAAAGGCTGGAAGACAGTAAATGATGAACAGTTTATAGGGCTTAGGGCTTTGATGCTGCTGCACTGCCACTGTTGTTGTTGTTGTTGCTGTTGTTATTGTTGTTGTTGTTGTTGTTGTTGTTGTTGTCTGTGATGATGGTGGTGATGGTTGTGGTGATGGTGGTAAAAGTTAAAGTAGCTTAGACTCGATGAAAGGTAACATTTTCTTTAGTTGTAAATCCTAAGGGGGGAGTATTGTTTAAACACAGGAGAAACGAATTATTAAACCATGAAACGCTTGATTTTTTTTAAAAATGGGACATAAATTTAATGTAATGATGAAGGATATTGTTCTTACATATTATTTGGCAATTTGTCTGACATTATTATTTTTCTTGCGATATATTTACCGTTAAAAGTTTATTAACTGGTAAAATCACGTGTAAGGCTCTCATGCATACAAGAAAACATGTCAACAGTATGATCATTTTCATTTTTCAGTGATCTACAAAAGTTCAAAGTGAATGAAAAAGGAATGTTGTTGCCGTAACATCCAGAGAAACGGGTTGAAGAGTTTATTTTAAAAGTGCCTGAATATAGAAATTAAATCAATGTCCTAAGTCTTTTTCGTCAGGGCTGATTAGCGTGTGTTGATTATATATGTTGAAGAGATAAAAAATTGCGGAGGCACAGGTAAGTTCTGTTACGAAAAATTTCATTTATTGAATAGGGCTCCATTATACATTTTAATGAAATGAATTAATTTGATGCAAAAACCCTATGATCACGTCCACATGTCCAGGCATCCAAGCGATAATCCATGGGTGTGGTGTGGGTTGCACTGCATAAAGGTAACCTGCTAGTTTATATGCGACCATTTCAGTTTTCTCAAAGAATTTATTTGGTCCCTTTTAGGCGCAGTTATATCAGTCTGAATCTTCTTTTTTTAAAAATCATTAAATCATTCAACAGAAGTCAGAATAAGCCCTAAAACTATTGTTGGGATTCCTTCGGCACTATAATGCCAGCTCTTCTTGAATTTGTGTTTTCCGGGGATACTCAAAGGTCAGATGGCAGTTTGTAAAAGGAGACAAGCATTAATAGGCAGGATTTCCATTTATCTCCTCGTAGAAACTGCTTAGGGAGTGTCGGCGGTTGTATTATGACAATTTCAGCATTAAACAGTTTTAGCATGCACGAATGCCTTTCTACGTGCAAACTTCGAACATGCTGGATGCACAGTGAACCCACCAAGTGGCACTATGTCCTTTAGTGGTTTTACGACAGCTGCGAGCAGACTTATAGAAAAGATTATATAATAACATTTCCTTCGTAACTGAACATAAAGGCACATCCTTAGGTTCTTGCAATACTTTAAGGTACAATACCACAAAAAGCACATTCTGTCTTACTCTCTGCCTTCATTGCTTATATTATCATACCCTAGGCTGCCAACAAACGATCACCTGTTCGCTTTGTTTTGATCCGTGATTTAAAAAAAAAAGTGCATATTAGGGTAATGAATTACTCCGCATTTACTAAACTGTCTACCACAGATTAGATCACGATATAACTGTAGTATAATTTGATTACAACACGGAAGTAAGTGAGGTTGATTCGTGTTACAGTAGATTCTGAGCACGAACGCATCAGGTTCACTCTAGTGAGACTTAACGCAACTGGTCGAAAAGCTTAAACCGGGAGAGGACGGGTTTTTTTTGTAAAATGTGGGGTATTAAAACATTCATTTCACCCTGAATCCTTGACACAAATTTTAGCTGAGGGTGTTTACACATACATGTTAGCAGAGAAAGCCAGTTGAGACTATAGTGTTCTAAATATTTTCGGGGAGCTGCATTTCTTTAGGGGCTGGGAACTTTTATTTAGGTAACAATGTTCAATGCCAAAAGCAAAGGACCCAATTTACATGAATATTGTGTCAATCCACCTCAGGACATTTACATCGGGATTTCAACAAGACTTCATTCGGCCACCCTGTCCCTTAATCAACACATGATGAATTTAAAATAAAAAAAATGTGCTGTCGCTCAGATAAAAACCCCGAAAAATGTCAAAATCCAGATTTTACAGGAGAAATAAAAAAAAAATAGGTCTCATTTATGGTGCATTTAGCGATTCTTTGAAAGGAAGTTCTACAGGTGAATGCAGTATAATATTTATTAAAATTCTGTCTAGTGAATTTGAACTTTGTGAGATACAGTCAGAAAAAGATAATTTTGTCGGTTTTTGTCTCTGATATTGTTTTTTGTTAAAGCCCAGCATTTCCTCATGTCGGTTAAGAGCTCTTGCTGTTTCATATTATATTTGTGAAATACCTGAATAGGTGCCTGTGAAAACGTTTGGTGCGATATTCTGATAAATGCTATTATGGGTATAAGCCGTACCGATATATTTCACATTTTCTTTTAGCACCATGAAAAGGTTGAAAATGCTACAGATTTCAGGGTTTGACACAATATGCACAACATAGGATCTCTTTGTCAGAAACATGGACGATTTCTAAAGAACTAAAGAGGCCAACATTTTTTAGTGAAGTTATCATCTTTTCCCATCTACTGGCCCCCTCCTTTTTCATGACACTTCGACAAAATTGGTTCGACTTCTGAGACTTTTCAGTCACTTCAGAAGTCCGATCGGCGATGCTAAAGCCATTGTCAGTTTCCTAAATGCAGTCGGAAGTAGAGACTACGAACATGACAGCAAGAACTTTAATAATTTTTAAAGGTTAACTCTACTATCCGCGCGTCCCACTGGTAAACCAAAAGCACCAAAACTCGAATTCAGTCTGGATATCGTATTGCATCCAAGTGACGATATCGGCTGAAATTTTAAAAAAAGGTTAATAGTCATGACGATGATAGCTTTATTTGCTTTCCCCACAGATCTCGTGACAGCTGTTTGTGATGACAGACCTCTTTTTGAAAGCTGCCATGCGAGCAACTTCGACCTGCTGTTGATCGCAGATGGCAATTTTCCCAGCTCGGAGGAACAGACTGAACAGATGAAGTTTTTGACCAAAATTCCGGATCTGTTTCTGTCACCAGAGGAATCTGAGCCAACAGGTCTGAAGGTAGCCTTTGTCTCGATGACCTCATTTGGCCCTGTTGAGCACATCTCCTTCCTGGACTATAACAAGATAGAAGAACTGAAAGAAGCCATAATGAATACGTCAATGGTCAACTTCACAGCTCAAACATCTCCACCCTTCTCTACTCCACGGCCAGCAAAAAAGTCTCCAATTGAGGCGTTCTCGGAAACTCAGGGAGGGAGAATTGGTGCTACCCACGTTGTATTCCTGCTGATATCGAAATATACTCTGGAAGCTGAGATGGAACAAATTAATGGAAGTAATGGATATAGTATTTTCATGTCACAGGTTTGCGAAAACATCTACAACGCCAGAATTTTTCTCGCCGTAATTACAGATGAAATATTTGATCCCAGCTACTATCACTCACTCAAATGTCTCGAGAATTACCAACATATTTATTGGACCTGTGTGTATGAGTCAACTTTCGATTTCTTAGGTGCCGCACTGACAAGGCGGTTCTGCGGCGAAATGGCTCGGTTCCATGACGAAAGTCTCACTACTGGTTCCTGGTATTATGTCCCTTATGTGGGCTTGTCGAAGTTGGATGCCTGGGAAGATGCGCCACTTCGTTGTGCAAATACCGGCGGAGATATTGTGTCCATTGAAACTCAAGAAGAGCTCAACTTTTTACGTTCACGCCTTGAGAGATTGGTAACAGCGGAAGACCGTTTGTGGACATCGCGTGATGATCAGAATTATAAATACGTGGGAGTGAACACTGGTCTGAGAAAGAACACAGAAACTGTGGCGACCATATTTCAGTGGCTTTATGGTAATCCACTGCTCATATCACACTGGTTCCCAAACTATCCTACCCCAGATTTGGATCAGAACTGTGGAACATGGGTAAGTACTTGCACAGATGCCTCAGCATAATCTCTATGCACTTAAATCGAACTTTGATTTGAGTAAATCATCTCTTCATAACAGAGTAATATTATATTCCTGAAGAAAAAAACAAACGGAGTGGTCCGACGCTTGTAAATCACAATTTGTTCTTATAATAATGGTTGCCCTTCTCAGAGACATATTTGTTTCCACTCCGGAAAGCATAATAAAGAATGACAGGTGAATTTCTGCAATTTTAACGTCTAATGGGTACCATAGATATCCTTACGTACATGTCATCTAGATGTACAAATAGACCTACAGGGCTAAGAGATGAACTGATTCTGTTATCTATTGGTAAACTCCTAAGCTTTAAGCATGTAAATCTTGGTTTTACCCCCCCCCCTCCCCCCCGTAAAAAAAGAGTGGAATTAATCAAATTTTAAAAAAAGGAACCGGAACAAAAATCTCTTGGGAATTTACATTTTTTATAAAATTATCAGAAACCTGCAAAAGGTAATCACAGTGGATTTAATTCGATTCATGCCTACTGATGAATAATTTACCTAAGTAGAATGACGAATTATTTTTTTGACTATTAAAACCAGTGTGTCACTTACGGGCAACACTAAAAATACCGATGGCAATGTCCGTTTACAATGGGACAAGCATATTATTTCAGTTCAGCGCTCTTGAAAAAAACAATCGTTTCGTATGAGAGTGTAAAGGTTTAACGTGCGGACACTTATGGTTGTCCTTTACTATCGTCGATATAGTGAACACAACCATTATCTTACTGTTGTGACGTTGAATGCCGCCGCAATTCCAAATCAGAAGCAACAGTTTTCATACAAAAAAAAAAAAGCGAAGGAGCATTTGTCTGACAAAAAAACCAGACGTAGGCAGCAATATTAAGTTTAAAAGTAGTGAACACAGCTGCTTCGGAATGTCCACTTTTCTTAGTACTTAATGGTTTTTCACGACATGCTGCTTATTTCCCGCCTTTTCCTTCATATAAAAGAAGTATGCCATTTCTAATACTGTGATCAGAAGACTACCTGCAAGGAATCTGACCAGAGTTTTGTCTAGGACAAAGTGGTAAACAACGTTTATCGCGCTTCGAAGAGTCACCAGAGATGTAAATTTAGCACTTTTATAGAGCAGGGCAGGGTGGGGCGTGTTGGTGAACGGGGCGAGTTGGTGCAGTCAAATTATCTCACATACTTGTATCTCCAGGAACCTAATATTTTACAAGATCACTATTGATATTGACCTCTTCTACTTGTGTACAAAATAATCATAGTGATGCATAATGTAACGGCTGAGAGCNATCATTTTACTAAGAGTATCGACTTATGTAAAAAATTTTTGAAATTATGTTTTACTAAAAGATTTCCAAACGCTTTATGCTCTTAATTAACACTGTGTGCAAAGAATTGTGTATTACGTTATAATTAAGTGATTTTACTTTATATTGGACGCACAGTCGAATAACCCCGTTTGGCTGTGCCCCCGTTGTAAAGGGGTCGTTTCCTTTAAGCAAATAAAAAAATAAATAAATAAAAATGTAAATTTAGCACTTTTATAGAGCAGGGCAGGGTGGGGCGTGTTGGTGAAAGGGGCGAGTTGGTGCAGTCAAATTATCTCACATACTTGTATCTCCATGAACTTAATATTTTACAAGATCACTATTGATATTGACCTCTTCTACTTGTGTACAAAATAATCATAGTGATGCATAATGTAACGGCTGAGAGCCAAAATAACGGATTTTCGAGATTAAAAGTAAGTTTTTGTAAACTGCATTGTCAGTTTAAAATTTTGAAGAAAGTAAAAATCCGAGCTAAAGTACCCATTTGCAGTGAAAAGTGAACCACTTGTCTTGCTAACAGAGCTAAAGAAACAAAGAATGTCTGCGACGTCAATTTGCCAGAGACCGGTAAACACATACCAGTAGGTACGGGGCGAGTTGGTGTACAGCAGATGGGGGGTGTTGGTGCAGTGCACAGTTAAAATAAAATCAACTTTCTATCTTGTCAAAAGTAATACATAGATGATCTGTAATGAGTGTTTGTTTGATATCAGATGTATGAAATAAGTCAGATAAATGTTTAACCAATTTCGTAAACCTGATATCAAACAAATACGAGTTTTAGATCCTTTTTATCATATAAACTTTTAACTAGTGAGAAAATTACCTTATGATTGTGAAAAGGACCCTGAAGTGGCCCTCACCCCGTTTGAGACACATTAATCACAACTGAGCTGAATTAACGACACAGTTACGCGACACAAAGTAGATTCAAACAGATGCCAATCATCGATGAAACTTTAGACCACAGAAACACTGTGACATTTCAAGTACTTTAATTCAAATATTTAACTGAACTGTAACTGAAACGTGAAGAGAACGATGGCAAGTGATAAGAAAGACAGTCTGGAATCATATCTGTTTTAAAAATACAGACAGAGGGAAACCCTATGGCAGGAAAAATTGTTACAAAAGAAATGACGTCACACATTTATAACATTACAGAAGAAATGACGTCACATATTCATACGCCTAGAGATTTCCAGGGCTTTCAATCTAAGTATTCGTGAGCAGGTCAAATGTCAAATTTATGTAACGTGTGACATCAAAAAATTATTACACACTTTTATGTCACCGGAAAGAGGCCCTGTTTATATGATAAAAAGGATTATTGTGTTTTGTATTTTTTTAAAAATAATTGGTCGCATTAAATCACCTTCTGTTGTCCCAGTTCATTCACGTGTCTTAATTGTAATACAAAACGTGTACACAGATGCCAGTTAAAAGTTGCTCGATTTGATTTGTTTTGATGAATTTAAATCACTCTAAACCTAAGTAATGATGGACTTTCGTGGTCTCAGGTAAAGTCTTATTAGCATATTTTAGTGCTTTAAAATGTCATTTTCAAATTCTTTACAAACTCTGGTGACGAAAGTTGCTTTTTTTTCCCCAATCGTTACAGCTAATAATCATGATGATAATGATGTTGATGATGATGATGATGATGCTGTTGAGGACGATGCTGATGATGACATTGATAGTGGTGGTGGTAGTGGTGGTGGTAGTGGCAATAATTTGAATTTTTGTCTTTGAAGTGTTTGAAATAGAATTCTTTCTGGACGATATTATCGACAATAATAAGGACGATGATAATGAGGATGAAGAGGAGGTGGAAGAGGAAAAGGAACAGCTGGCAGTTTGTGAAAAGATATAATAAAATTCCCAAATTGGTGGCCAAATCTGGATTCATTTAAGCCATACAGATATGCACTACAAGGCAACAAACACAGCTGCACCAACTCGCCCCACTGCATGCACCAACACACCCCGTATGTGGGGTCAGTTGGTGCAGTCAGGCTTGCTTACATTTCACACTAGCTCATTATCGGGGTGTTTTTTATGTGCCCATTCTCCTGCATTGAGACAAATGCCGATGCTTCGCTTGAAAGAGAGCTATCATTGCACTCTCATGACAGAATTACATGAATTCCCAGAAATCAAGTGATCAATAAACACCCCATAGAGTGTTGATACCCCGATGATTTCCCGCGCTGTCACTTTGCAGCTGCTACTGTGACTTTTAGAATCTGTGATAAGCAAAAAAAAAAAAAAAGTGATCCAAAGGCTCAGAAGACTGTTCTGTTTTTAAAAGGTCCTCAGATAAATCAAATGCTAGGTTTTATTTTAATGGAAACTACAAGTGCATGCAATTAAATTCCAGAATACAGCATGATTTCAAAGAAATCTGACAAATTGTATGATTAAAGGGGCCACAATATGATTTTCAAAATATATTAGGATTGCATGATCAGCATGAAGCAAAGAGGTTACAATACTTGGTAATAACATACCTACTGCTCCAAGAGACTGCTCACAGAATGAAAGGATCACGTCTTTCGCGTATCCACGGGGACCAAACAATTATGGCCATTGTTTCTGGTCAGGACTTCCTTAGGTTCCACGATATTTGATTTCAGGTTTCTTTCTTTTATTTTCTTTACATCCGGTCTCACATCGCCCATTAAATCTAGGACCATCTGACTATAACCATCAATTTTGGATTCCACCAATTACCAAAATAAAAAAAAAAAAACTCTACTTACGTGTACTTTGGCAAAAATGTAAATCTCGACATCAGGTGAGTGAGGGAGTTTATGGTAGCCATTGTATATCAAAATGGCTGAAATCTGGCCGCATATTTCCTATGTTCATTCTTTGCTATATAGAAGGCTGTCTCTAGAAAAAAGAGATCAGGAGAAGTTAGATCTTTAAGACACTCTTCCACTCAATGATAAATGAGTGGAGTGACGTCACTTGGGTCAAGTAATAGGGTTTAAGCGGAACGTTTACTGCAGTTAGGACTGTTTTGTTTTTTTTTTGGTGGAAAGTTGGATGGGGGCCATCGAGATCATTCAAAGATCTCACACGAGTGGTTGCAAAAGAGCATTGGCCGCAGAGAAAGGCCCCGATAGGATAAAAAAAAAGTGTCAAAATAGATATTAAGTCATGTGAAGGGTGACGGGGTGCGAAGGGCGGGAGAAACTGTGTGTCAGAGTTCTTGTGGGTGATCTGGGGATCCAGTTGAGGATAATTATGTGGGAACGCATCTGATTCATCAGGAAGACATGATAAGACCAGAAGTCCTATGATAAATGGATAGCTGGAAGCGAGACCAAAATGATGGCTTCCAAGTAGAGGGAGCAAAAATTTTAACTTCATATTATTATGTCTACCGGATACTACTAATCATAATACATTACATTCCATAAGAAGTTGAGACTTTTTAATGTGTGTGATGCTATTTTTGTCTCCAAAGGAATTCAGGGGGACTGCCGACCAATTTGGAATCACTGTTGTCGATGGATTTGTCAATGAAGCCTGTGACATAAACAGGGGACACATATCCTTGTGTGAAATCCCCGCGAAAGACTATCGTCAGATAGATGTTATCAGACTTCCACCAGCCAACAAAACTACCTTCGCTGATGCCTTGAATCGTGGAAAATTCACCGTGCTGAATGATGCGATCATATCAGTGCCAGCCAATGTTAAGAATTTGGTCGTCAGCTCTAATGCAGGATTTCCAGTGTTCAAATGTGAGTCCGCTAACGAACCTGGTTCATTCATTCCCTATTCTTATGTATGTGACCATAAACCAGATTGTATGAACAGACGTGATGAAACCATATGCCTGTATCGGGAATGTGATTCTGAGGAGTTTACATGTGATTCCAGTCAATGTGTTCCTGTATTATCTCACTGTGACATGTTTAAGGACTGTTATGATGGAAGTGACGAGATTTCTTGTAGAAAATGCTCAGGACACCTTTGCCTCGATAAAAAGTGTCTGCCCTTGAGTTATGTGTATGATGGAGTAATAGACTGTACCGACGATGAAGACATTATGGTTTGGATGAGGAGTTGTAGCCTCATCTCTAACAGAAACGATTTTGGCCATGAGCGGTATCTGAATGATTGTGTTATTGACTGTAACTGTCCCGAAGGTCCAGTTGATGACACGTTGAGTAAACTAGAGAAAGTTACGTTCTGCTTGCATCATAACATTTCAAGATGGTCCCCACTGTGTGTGTATTATAAAGATCGATATGGGACTGTGGTGGGCTGTAGAGACATGTCACGCCTAAGCAACTGCCAGAGCTTCATTTGTCCTGAAGGTTATGTAAAGTGTCCTGGGTCGTACTGCATTCCCTTGCACTATGTTCTTGACGGTAACAAGGATTGCCCGTACGGAGAAGACGAAAAGGAATTCAATGTGGAACCTACCGGCTGTAAGGGAAATTTTGCTTGTTCTGGTAAAAAGGTTTGCCTTCATCCTGATCTAGTTTGTGATGGGAGTCCTCAATGCCCGTCAGGTGATGATGAGCTCGACTGCAATGTGATGTGTGCTGACGGCTTTCGATGCATTGGTGAAACTGTTACTGTAGCTGATGATTTCGATATGTCTACATCCCTTCGCAGTCTATCCTTTATCAGTCCTCTGACGCGATACTTAGACTTATCAGGAGTAGACCTATCTTATAATTTTACTTTTGCAAATAGGGGACACTTTTATCAGTTGTTAGAACTTCGATTGTCGGGGTGTAAACTTCGGGACGCATCTGGTGGATTCGCAGCAGATCTTCATCGTTTGAAAACTGTATATCTGGTAGACGTGAGTTACAATCACATCACAGAGATCACAAAGCACAGTATGTTCTCACTCATGGAAAATCTCCACCATCTAGATCTGTCACATAACAAGCTGCTAAAAGTGCTGCCTCTTAATGGGTTTCAAACTTTCCAGGGAAGATCAAATCTTCAGGATCTTGATCTCTCGGATACAGCCATTACTCACATAAATCAGACTTTCCTGCAGGGACTGACACGATTAAACAAACTGAATCTCAGTCTTACGAAGATTGAACAACTTACAGAAAACACCTTCCCTGAGAACTTTGCGATTTCAACACTTGATCTCCGTCACGTTCCTCTTGTGGAAATCCACCTGGACTCTCTGAAAGCAGTCACTATCTATACGAATTTGTACACTGATAACTACAAACTGTGCTGTCCTCAGATCAGAGGTCCCGGTATTCCCGAATATACCTGTCACGCACCACAGGTAGCTGTGTCCTCTTGTTTTGATCTTGTGAAAGACGAGACACAGCGAGTACTTCTGTGGTTGGTCGGGATACTTGCCTTGCTGGGCAATGTCGTGGTCGTGGTTTACAGGATCATGTTTGATAGAGGAGTTCTAAAAAAATCCTACGGACTCTTCATTACCAATCTTAGCATGGCGGATCTCTTGATGGGTATTTACTTGGTTATCATTGCTGGAATGGATGTGCAATATAGGGGCAGTTACGTTTTGCATGAGAAAATCTGGAGAAACAGTGCTCTCTGTCGGGCTGCGGGGATTTTGTCCACACTTTCAAGTGAAACGTCAGCTTTCTTTATCTTTCTGGTCACAGTCGACAGGTTCTTGGTTATCAAGTTTCCTTTCGGCCGGCACAGATTTTCCAAGATCGGAAGTATTGTCAGCTGTGTAACAGCCTGGTTTGTTGGCTTAGTGTTGGCTTTGATTCCACTGTTACCAGCGTTCTCAGATTGGACAATATATTCCTCCAACGGAATGTGTCTGAGTCTACCGCTGACCACGGAACGCCCAGGGGGATGGAGTTATTCAGTGGCGGTTTTCATTGTTTTGAATTCCGTCATGTTCGTGAGTATTGCCTGTGGTCATTACCTCATCTACAGGGCAATATTAGAAAATAGAATGACGGGATCCGCCGGGGAACAGACTAGTGTCAGACGGGCTCAAGATATACTGATTGCCAAGCAGCTGTCTTTGGTGGCGTTGTCAGATTTTTTTTGTTGGTTTCCAATAGGATTCATGGGCTTGCTGGCTCTCAGTGGTCACGAGATTTCGAAAGACGCCTACACCTGGTCGGCTGTGTTGGTCCTTCCTGTCGATTCAGCCCTGAATCCAGTGCTGTATACTGTGCCAGTTCTACTAGATAAGTGGGAGAAATTCAAGACAGGGGGCTCCATGTCCACTCGCAACAGTTTAGGCCGAATTTGAATTAGTGGGAAAGGATGCTCTTTCTACTCTGCACTTTCATGCTTTTTGTCATTGGCTGGTCTGTATTCAGACTCCTCTTTGTCAATGTAAATAATCTAGATATCCAGTCCTCGTATTATCTGTTTAAAGAGTGTCTCTTAATTTGATAAATTAAGGGTCCTTTTTCTAATAGTAGGAAATAGCTGAACATGTAACAGTTAGTTGTTGTTGCTATATTTTTATTTTTGTTTATGTTGTTGTTGTTGTTGTTGTTGTCCTTATCATTGTTAGTGTTGCTGCTGCTGTTATTTTTGTTGTTGGTGGTGGTTTAGCGACTGTGTCCGCTGGTAACGTGCACGTTATTTGTGAAAATGAGCGTGCGGATGTCTTGTGGAGGCTTTTATAACTCTCTCACACATGAGAGCACAGGCCTTCCCTCTGTTGTACTGAAGTACCATTCTAATACAAATGAAAAAGAGTTAGTAGTTTTGTTCAACTCTTCATCTCGATATGAAGAGATCATAATTAGTATGTAGGTCGTGGTTGAAGACTACTTCATGACTACGTTGTCTCATGTAGAGTTATGGCTTCTTTGCGCATCAAACGGTGCGAGCGGAGTATCTAAGCAAGTTCAGTCGCTTCGAATACTTGTCCTCAAATGATTTTCTATTTATTTCTTCAGAGCGAGGCGGCTTTCAAACTTAAAATTTAAGGGTAGTTGGTAAATCTTTCTAAAGATAAGTTTTGTTTAGTGTCACCAAAGTAACAAGAAAGGACTCTCTAGCTAAACATCCTAAGTGTCCAGGGTTTAGTTTTGGCGCCACTTAGCGGAGGGCTAAGGTACAGCATAGTTTTGACTGCATATAGGTCTGGTCTCCATAGAAACCAACTGCTCTGCAAGTAAACTTGCCAGATAATTCTTACTGGCCTATTTTCTGATCATGCGTTGAAGGCTGAAGCATACCGCATATTTTTCCGCAATGTTTATCATTTTGATATACTAATTTCACTAAACAAAACATGACATTAGGCGTTGAAATCAAGGTCAACGCAATGACAAGCAACTTACAAATGAAATATAGTACCATCCATTAAGACTGTTATGCTATCATTAGCATGAATGAAAACTTAAATTAGCTCTCTGCATTATTATCAGTTTTCATTTACAACACCATCACAAAGTAGCAATCGACTGGCTTCATTTACATGACAACACTTCACTGTAAAATTGCTTTGTTAGATTCCAATTTGACCAGCTAACTTTAGACCTTTTTTGTACATTATCTAGATCTTTATCTAATATTTTGTGCTTCCTTATGTAGGAAGCTTGGCTTCCCCAAGCTTGGTGATGTCGATACTTCTCCTAGTCTCGTTTCTTATTATGCTTAGTAGTTGTTCTTTTTAAAATGTTCTCTTGGTGTTCAAATGTTTTTTTTTAAACAATTAAGCTTCTCTAAAACTCTGATTCGATAACTAATGGCAGTATTTGCATAGCACAGAGATCTCTAGTGTAGATCTGGATAAAAATCTAAGTCCAAGGGCACAAGTTGCGCTGAAAACAAACCACAATGAAATAGAAGATGTTTTCTTTCTATTCTGTATTTAAAGCATTTGGAAACAGAATGAATGATAGATCAGAAGTTAGTTTTTGAACCGGAGCCTTTACGTCACTAGAATTAATACCTGTGAGAGCCATGTTTACCTTCTCTCAGCTGGAAAGAGAGGGAGTGGGAATGAAGTGGAGGTGTGAGCTCTGGCTTGGTCTAGTGTCTCGTCTTGTTATTTAAAGTGTTGGTTTCATCTTCAGAGACATCTCCGGTCTTAAAACTGAAGATTGTTCATGTCGTTTCCTCTGTGTTGATTTTCAGTTACACCAAGGATATCGTCACCCCAGTTACATCTGTATAATTTGGGTCTTTTTCAAGATACACGAAGTTAGCGAAGAAGGGGATATCGTCCAAACACTCCCCGGAGGCTGCTTTCGCTTCCCTAATCATGTTCTTAACATTAATTCAAGAATAAGTTGTGAATGTGAGTGCCCCAGGACTTCACCAAATGGTCATATTCTAGAATATCGGTAATCTGCGGTGATGTTATCTTTGTCGTGCATTAAAAATGTTTCCTTGCAAAAAATAGGTTATAGCTGATGTGTCTAAACCTGACAGTAACGTGTACATTGCATTAATGTCGCGGATATCCCACCGATATTTTATTGTTTTCAAAGTCTCTGACGTTATGGATATATGGCTTTATTCTTATATAATTATATCTCTATTGCCCTTGGAAATATTCCACCAATATTTCATTATTTTTAAAGTTTCTGACGTTATGGATGTATTTTCAGCTATTTAAACGTGACAGTAACTTAACTCTATATCCCTACAATAATCTTGCAGTTATTCCATCGATATGTCATTATTTTCAAGTTCTTTGATATCGTTAATATATCTTTAGCTATTTAACAGTAACTTAACTCTAATCTTATTCTTGCTGATGTTCCACAATGTGTTGTTGGTATTAAATTCTCTGACGTTTTCAATGTACCTTTAGCTACTTGATAGGAACTTAGCTCTAATCTTATACATATCTATATTAATCTTGCGGATGTCCCACCAATGTTTCATTGATTTTTAAGTTTCTGATATCATGGATATATTTGGTAGCTATTTAACAATAACGTAGCTCTAATCCTATATATACCTATATTGATCTTGCAGATATTCCACTGATATTGCCTTCAAAGTTTCTAACATTATGGATTATTTTAGCCATTTAAATGTAAGTATAACTTACCTATAATTTTATGTGCATGTTGTGAGTATTCCATCCAGTTTTCTTTAGTATGCTTTAAGTTATGGATGTATTGTTAGCTATTTAAACGTGACATAACTTTGTCTACATGTTATTTTATTGTATTTGTAAATGTGCTATTTATTAGTAAAATCTTTCGGATATTTCACCGAGTTCTCACTTTTTACATAGCCACTCAGGTTATGAATGCACTTTCTGCAATTTAAATGTCACAGTGACGAATATCTATGTATATTTTGAGGATATTCCACCCATTTATATTTTTTCCGAGTCCTATGACTTTGTGAATGCTTTGTTGTTGTTATTTTTAAAAAAAATCTGTATGTATACTAATTATGCAAAAGTTCTTCTGATTTCTCATTGTGTATGCGTTCTCTGACATGTATTTTTACAGCAAATCCATAACAAAACTCAACTTCGGGAATGACCTATATGGTTATATCAGATAATTTTTTCCCAGCGCTCCTAGATAGTTCTTTTATACATGTTTTTATCAGTATTAGCTCATTTTGATTCCTGATTAGGTCCAGCCATTTTACCTATATAGATTATGCTAGTTTGTACGTTCTTGAGTAATTCTGCTTAAAAATCATCAGTGACCTCTGTGACTGTGGTGATCGGGGGAAAAATATCAAATATAATATACAGTCGACTCCTCTTAATCGCCCTCCGCTTAATCGCCTTTTTCGCTTAATCGCCTCGCTTCCCAGGAAACCGAATTTTTTTCTATATAAAAGTCACTGGATAATCGCCTCTCACTCCGGATAATCGACCACCCTTCAGCGCCCGTGAATTCAAAGATCAGTGGTGAAGGGTTACAGGTGACAAACCTGTACACAGACGGTTTAACTGCGCGACGGATGGTAGACCAGTTGACTGAGTGACAGCTGCCACCCCGAAATAATTATTGTGATAACCTATCATTTTCTGCCTGATCCCATAATGCTTCATATATTTGTTTTACTAGTACAGGCACCCCATGGTCTTATTTAATTATTTTCAACCAATACTTTATTATTCTTATCTGTCGTTCCGCGAACAGAGGGTACACCCCTAACTCCCCGTATACATAACGGTTTGGGACACTTCGCCTTACTTGTAGAACTTCTTTTAAAAAAATTATATATAACTTTTCAATAGTGTCAGCCTCGGAGAATCCCCACACCTCACATCCATAATAATAGGATCAGCTCTACGCTGCTTGTAAATAATTTTAATTTAAGCTCAGGTGTCATTTCTGGGTACTTTTGAAACAGTGCCTTCAGACCAAATAAGGCTCGTTTCCCTTGATCCGCAAGCCTCTTCATGCCGTATGAAAACGACCCTGTACTTGACATGAAAAAACCCAAATACTTCCAATTCTTTCCCGTCATAGACCCATTTATCACTTTATTTAATGTTCCCCCCTTCCTAAACACCATTATTTTAGTTTTTTCGGTGTTAATGTAAGTCCCCATGCCTTACAGTAGTCCCTCAAGCGATCGATCCCTCTTTGTAGCCCCTCTCTAGTCATACTAAAAATAGCCATATCGTCTGCAAACATTAGTAACTTTATCATATTTTCTATCAACTCTACCCCCACCTGCGCTTCGGCTTCAAGATATTTCTCCAGATCTTTCACAAACATTGCAAAGAGGAAAGGTGACGAACTTCCTCCCTGTAAGACCCCTAGAGTTGGTTTGAGGACATACGAGTTGTCATCTTCGTCTATTGTATCCTGTTCTTTACCGTCGACAAATAATTTCATGTGTCCATACATTTCCTTTAATATGTTTATACATTTTGAACTCACCCCCGCTGTAGCTACTATGTACCACATTGCTGCCCTATTAATATAGTCGTAGGCCCGCTCGTAATCTACCAAAATGCAGTATAGTTTCGTCTTCCTTCCCAGTAACAATTCCACCAAACCTTGTAGTATGAACATACAATCAATGGTACTTCTATTTCTCCTGAAACCAAATTGTGACTCATTAAATACTCTTTTGTTTCCGCCCACCCCGATAGTCGATTACTCAAAATTGATGTAAATAATTTGGCTAAATTACTGAGTATAGTAATACCGCGATAGTTTTCCGCTTTATTTTTGTCACTCTTCTTATGAATCGGTACAATTTTTCCAACTGCCCAGGCTGGTGGAAAATGTTTGTAACATATCCCAGATTGGGAATATGTACTTATGTACAAAACAATATTAAACTATAACAACCAACTAAGACAATACGAACAATCAACAGAACAACCGATCAGGCTCACACATTTATTAATCAATACAATAATTACAATTATATCAAAATACTATTTCCACTGCCTTCACAACATCATTTAAATTATGACACTGGCCTCAGCCTCAGCACTACCTCTTAGTGCGTTTTACGTTCTAGTTCCCAGAACGGAGTACTAGTGACTCTAAACACTCCAGAACACCTTACGATTTAAGGTACAGCTCATTAACTCATTCTATTTCATACACATCCATATATACATTAAACTTCTCTTCCCTGAACATTATGAGATTCGCGAATGCTTTCGCCAAATCACTCAGCTTGGAGGCCTCTATCTGGTCCTCTCAGGCCCTCACTTTCCCTGGCCTGGAATCACCTGCCCACTACGGCTGCCTGGGTTACGGGCTTCACTGGCACTGTCTGGCCTCGACACTATAACCTTCGACGGTGGCTTCTAGCACACCCCGTCACCTACAAAGAATAATATCATCGATATAATACCACCTACTTACTATGTACTCACCATTCACTACTAATCATCCGAGCATACACAATGACCTTCCACTTACTCACTACACACCTTAACACAACCTGCCCGCATCTACTCTTCCCACAAGCAACTAACACAGCTACACATCTCTATTATAACACGCACTCAATATATCACACGTAGTATTTCTACAGCACGCTGAATACGTTTAGAATCCGTAATCACCAGTGTATGCATCTAGTTCACTAACCACATTTATTCATACACTAATGAATCCCTATCACAATTACTTTAAGTTCTCATAATTATACAACCTAGTTGCATCATTACCATCATCACAACTATATACAGTAATATACTTATCACCACTATCATTTATTACTTTGTAAACTTACCAGCTCTTGCTGGCTTATTCTCAGAGCCTGACTGCGTCCGTCTATTCAGCTCGACGTCTTAGATCGCAGTGAAGTTACTACAGAGACTTGCTCGCTAATCAGCCCCTAACAACTCCACGCTTTACTCACTCCCATGATATTTAGCAGTTTTCATGCTGCTGACTGTTCACAACAAATAGACAACATTCCGCTTAATAACAACTTGTTTATAGATACCGACTATCTGACTCGTGACA
>JAWQUT010000393.1:700038-726670 GCA_033807755.1 Ellobium chinense
ACACACACACACACACACACACACACACACACATATATATATATACCAGTATCTCGATCCCATACCTTTGACTTTGTAAAGTGTACATGGTCATTAAGGTGCGTATTTTTTTGTTTGTTTGATGTCTCAGTAATAGTAGATAAATAAAATAAGTGAAGATAAGTAAAGATAAACTAAAGATAATAATAATGATAATACATAGCATTTATATAGCGCTCATTCCTGTAGCTACAGGCTCTGGGCGCTTTACATAGAGAAGTAAATAAGATTATATAATATTCAGCTCAGACACCCAAGCATACTACACTCTGTACACATGTACTGCAATATAGATGTTATAAAAAAAAGACTACTCGGTTTCGCAGACTGTCATGGTCAATCAAGATATTGTTTGAACAAATGTGTTTTGAGATCAGTAAGATTTTTTTTTCTTACGTGCAAAATTTGTCCACGTCGTAGGAATCTGCTCCAATCACTGGACCACCGGACTCTTTGGATATGAAAAATTTGGAGTCCAGCTCATTTTTCTCATAGCATGCACGCATGTCGTCCAGTAGAGATATTCTACATGCTGAAATCAATCAATCAATCAATCAATCCGTCAGTGTGTCAGTAAGACTATCCATCCATCCATCCATCCATCCATCCATCCATCCATCCATCCATCCACCCATCCATCCATCCATCCATCCATCCGGCCAGCCACCCATCCATTCTACCCCCTCCCTTCTTTCTATTCTTCACCTTTTCCTTCATTATTCTATCAAAATAAAATGTATGGGTATCAAATTATAATATTCCTATTACCCGTCACTGCCCTATCCGTCTGTCACTTCATGATATTCAGTTTTACACTATTAAACCTTCAAGTTATATCGTCCCTATTAAGTTTTTCAAAGATAACGGCAAATAAGCACTGCATTGCCGTGTTGGCGTAATGGTTTTCCCCAAGTTAGGAGTATGCTAGTGTTGGTGTTATCACAATCTTAGATCAGTTCTGATGACAATACCTGAGAACTTGCGCATTAACGATGGTATCTCTTATCATCGTAAGAATTAAATTAACTCTGCATATTGAGCGCAACCAAGGGACATCCAGCCCCGATGCACTATTGTGATTCTTAGATAAGAAATCCCATCGTTATTGCGCAAGCTTTCAATTATCGTGAATTCGTGTGTTATCTCAAACATGAACAATTTGTTATGATGAAGCTATTCACTTCATGTCAATAAAAAAGTTGCAAGAATCCAGTTCTCCCAGACTTTCGCTGAGGTAGAACACGACGATAGGTTCAATACGGACGACATGAAATGCGTAAAAAGACCCGGAAGAAAGAAATACGTGTCACTCGATATAACCTATTGATTTTGTCAAGTCACAGTTCTCGACTGGATTCCTCGATCTGAGGCATCTATTTTTGACTATCTTACGAAGCCATCTTTCCAGAAATAACAGATATTTTTTACACCATTTTTACACCAAGAGCCAGAGTTGCCACTCTGGATTTTGCCTTTCGTCAGATTTGGCGCTCAAAAATTTACCAGATGGCATTCACTTTCACCAGATGTTTGCTTAACTTTTACAATATATGCGCTTCAAACATAGATTGAAATAGACTCTGATAGAAGATAGAAGTATGTGCTCTGAAATATAAGCCATACGTAGAAAGACGGAGGGGAGAGTGGGAAGGAAGCCATAACGAAAACAAGTCACATGGATAGATCTTTTTTTTCACGTTCAAAATTACAAATTTAAGAAGGAATAGTCTGGCTGAAATTAAGGTTGTGATTTTTTTATCATTAAATTTAGAAGAGGCATAAGATATCTGCCAATGCTTAGAGAAGCCTTGCGATATTTCCCGTGTGACTTTTTTCTAAACTATGTGACTCTCCTGCCTTTCTCCCCTCCCTTTTTCCCAAGTCGGTATGGCCTCGTGTCTAAATTCTAAAAATAGGCTTTGTTTCTAGCGCGCCAAAAGCTATGGAACCACCTTTACCATGCTGACTATTTGCTCAATATTCCAAGGCTTTTTGGTATAGCCTAGACAATTTTTTTTTCTAGGATTCTGCCTTTTTAAACACACACACACACACACACACACACACACACACACACACACACACACACACACACNTTCATAACTTTACAACTTCCGATTACAGGTTAGGTCGACCTTCTTTTTCCGCCCTCCTCTCTGTCTCCACCACTCCATTTTTTTTTCACCAGATTGTCATGAATTTTCTATTTCCTTCACCATATTACCACATTCAGACTAAAATCGCCAGATCTGGTGAAAAGTCACCAAGAGCGGCAACCCTGCAAAAGACTCCACCGTGATACAAAATAGATTACTCACGATGAGCACAAAATACATCGTACTGTCCGATAATGGCCTCCATCTGTTCTTTGATGAGATACCTCTGGTCGTTAATGAGCAGGTCCTGGTTGAAGGCATTCTTATCTTCCCCAGGGGCACTTCTGGAACATGCTGGGGTGTTGATAAGGGTTTGGGCACTCTCCAGGATGCAACGCATGACGTCATTGCGAACGCTACGTCAAATACAAAATAGAAGAGATGTTCAGGTTCTTACGGCGCTGTAACTTTCGCATTCCCTTGCAGTGTAAGAATCGAGGACAATTTAAGGAAGCACATGTAAAACGTGACACAAGCCTGATTCTTTTGTAAGCAAGTACTTTTAGCTGATCTACAGTGCTGAAAATCATCTGGAATATTTTGTTTCATATTTATTCATCCCACACCCAGGACTACTGTCTTAGTGGTATAATTCTTGACAGCTTGCACATTAACGATGGGATTTATTACCATCGTAAGAATTACGTTAGTGCAACGATGCTAAATGGACTTGTAATATCGTTCAACATGCAGAGTTAATGTTCATGTAATTCTTACGATAGTAAGAGATCCCATCGTTGATGCGCAAAGTCTCATCAGTAAATAATAATAATAATGACTATGGCAGAGCATATGGTCATCAGTTCGGTCATTTCAACAGACTGGAAAGAAGAAAGGGTGGCAGTTTCAAAAGAAAATGATAACAGCCACGAAGTAGGAACTATTGACACGAGCTATGGCGTGATTCTTTGCAAACAGAGATCAACAGTCCTTGTACATAGAATCAACTCTAGTAAGTGTGCTAGTAAACGAGACACAGATATAAATATATCAAATACTGCTCTCAAATCAATGCACTCTTTTCTGACTCTTCCGCATCAGTTGCAGCCATCTTTGTTTGTTCTAAAAGTTCCGTTTCCGTTGCTTAGAATCTCCGAGAAACTACCCACAGAATAAAAGTGCTGCCCCTTTCATTCCCTGCAGTAATACCCGAGAGAACCAAACATACGTGACCCTGCTCACCTGCAGATCTGTGTTCTGAATTCTGTGACGTTTGTCCCTTCCAATATGGCGGGCACGGTGGCGTTTTCCGCGTCATCCGACTGCTGTCGCTCGCTGACGATCAAGATGAAGACGTTGAAATCGATGTTGTAGCGCGAGACACAGTTGAAAACGTCCTCCAGGAGGCGCTGCTGACAATCCTGCTCCGCTTCAGCCGGAAGTGTGTCATTAGTTAGCTGACCGGTCACTAGTTTCTCTGAGAGTATGGCAACGTATAGAACGAGTGAGACTGTCGGAGAAAAAAATGGAAGAAGTCAGTGGAATTTTACAGGTTAAAAGCCATAAAACTAAAGATGATGGGCTTAGCGTTGCGGCAAATGCTTCCTAACATACGAAACCACAAGTTCACTTCAATAGAGTTAAAGCTCTCAACGTCTAGATCTAAATTTCCAAGAATCTTGCTGCAGGCTCCAGGTCTTTCCATTTGCATATTTCCCCTCCCTTCCTCCTCCCCTCCACCACCCGCCTGTTGTTTTGACGCTTCACCCACTACCTATACTGCCAGGCATATATTTTTTACTTCCTCGTTTAATCACGAGGGTCAGAATCGGAAATGGTGAGGTTAAACAAAGCCATATTTGAAAAAAAAATTGTGCCATATAATTTATTAGATCAAAACCCGTGTTGAATGATGTGTTCAAAGAAATATACCTCATATTTTCCCACCAAAAGTGAAGTTGCTAAAATACAAAGTGACTTTTTTTTTCTTGCCTTGCCATAGAAACATATTCCAGCATTCTCTCAAAAGTGTGAAAATCAACGAGGACAAGACCTATTAGAGGCAAATAATGATGAACAGGAGAAGAAACAATGACAGAATGAAATGTACAGGCCTCTGTCTTGTTTAAGAGTTATTTTGAGATAATATGCCTTGCAAAAATATTTCAGGTTTGACAACAGAAAGTTACGAGGGTACCATGTAACATATCATGACATAGATCTAGTACACGAATTTTTTCCTCTTAAAAAGATTGTATTTCTTTTCATAATAACATGAGGCTGTTCAATCATGGAAGAAAACTTGAGGATAACCTCTTTGGTGAATAAGGAGACAGAGGAAGAGGAATGGGCTAGCCAATAAAAACAAAAAATTCTCAACTCAGGAGTTGTGAAAGTTCGCAAATTCAACGCCATAGACTAGGAGAGAGACAATAATATGAAATGTAGAGTCTTAGAATCTAAAATGTTGTGTCATCTACCTGATCTGAGTACAAGCATAAAAAGTGGACAGTGAGCAGTTTGCTTGTCTATTTTACCTGAGAAAGACAGCATGATATTCAACACGGACCTCGTCTAAGAAAGGATGTTGCACCCTGTATTTTCAAAAATGGCTTTGTTAAACTGCATTATTTGCAAGTCCATAAAAGCCCGTAAGATGTTCAAGTTTATGAATAATTGTTAATTAATTTGTAGCAGTTGCACTTCAAAATATAAATTCACCAAACAAAAACATCGATGAAATGAAACTTTGTACAACCACCACCGCTTAATTGTAATCTGTTTAATGGAAACGCCAGTGTTATAACAAAGATCTTCAAATGTCAAAATACTAGCCTGTATGTATAAAAGACACTTAACCGCAACTCCTTGTAATCAAAGCTTTTGTCATTTTCGCCTTAAGTAACGACTAAGCGAGATCGAGTGTAATTCTGTTCCATCCGTCTCTAATGTAACATACACATAGCACCATTGACCTGCACCATTCACCTGTGATCAGTAGGCACTTACCTGTAAAAACTCGTTGATATGTACATCTGAGCATGATTTTACAAAAGCACATCCCAGTTGTACCACACTTCACGTTACACCAGAAACAAACATGGTATTAAAGATTATGAAGAAAAGTTAACTCCATCGTGACTGTTCTCAGATCCAATCCAATCCATCAAGGTTGATACGAGTTATCTCAAGAGACGAATTCACTGAATCCTACTGGGCTCTGAAGGTAAGCTTGAGATAAACCAGGATTTGGATTGTGTGAGAATATGTCCTGGATGCCGCTGACAGGTGATGCAGATTTGTTGCGTTTCTGTAAGTTCGTACAGGTCAAAGTTGTAAACCTAGTCCAACTTTGTATTTTTTTCCTACAGCGTTGTATGTCTTTAATCCCAAGCACATTGAGCTAAATCTCAAAGTCCCTATGTACCTGCTTTATATGCAGATTTAAGTTCACTGCCTGTGCAGAATTTATCACAAAGTGTAACAAGATCTTCTGTGGAGCTTGCTAAAAATGTGTACTTGGCATAACCGTATATGTTATTCTGCGGATCAAATCTCAAAGAGGGTAACCGTGATAAAATCAAGAACTCAACACAATAAGCGACATTTATATCAATTTTGAAAATCAAAATGAGACTTGTATCAGTCTCAGATAATTATTAAACACTACAAGCTTAAATCGAAATACTACAGGCCAAGATCTTTGTACAGATTTAGTTGAAAATGTGAACGTATCTGTGGATGCATACCCAATCATTAATAAATTTCATTAGTCAACATATTATCCTCCACATATAGGATCTGATGTTGTAATATCCTATAATCATGTTGCATAAGACACTCGAGATTATCAGCACAGCTGAACTTCCCTAAAATCTCCTCTGACGGTGATGATTTGTAGAAAGTTTGCTGAATCTTATAGGGATCTTCACATCTTAACCCGTGTGATGCTACGGTAGAACCCTTTCTCACTTTCACCCCACTACGCTGGATGCTGCAGTAGAATAAATTTGCATGCCAGCGCAAACCTTGTGAGGCAGATGTCGAATTTTGCAGCCTGGTGTCGGCTGATCGGCTGACAGACAACATTTCGTTAACGTCATAACATTTCTGTCTGACTCAGGTTTTGTTGATTCCGACAAAAGTAAAGAAAAAAAAGCAGCGAATAAATTTGATATTATTCATTTCATTTCTATACTTTTTTTTTTTTTTTTGGTAACGACGCCTGTATCTGCAATGGATCTCTATTCCTTACAGTTAATTTTGTTTCATGTATATGAAAAGAGTTCGAAGATAAATTATGGGGAAAGCAAAAACTCTCAACAGTGCCAGATAATGAGTTACGCAAAAATGTTCTGACGCAAACGATATGCACCTATTGTCATTATCCTTTACTATGGTCAAGCAGCTAGCAGGAGGCTGGACCTGAGGCTCCAGGGGTTACTAGAGTTAATCAAATGAGTTTCAGTTGGAGGCACACGGTGCTCAGATATGATGTGCTGTAGCAGCAATCTCTTCTTGTAACGCTGAAACGGCATAAATGTCTAGCAGCCAATCAAAAGGAGCTTTATGTCGCTAAATGGGGAAATAAGATAGTAGGCTCTATAGTGTAGAGCTAATGATCTCTGACAAAAGGGCTTATCTTTGCCCAAACTGATTGTGAGAAGACCTGACTGTTCTGTGTGAATATAGCTCTTTGCTTCAACAAAATTCTTGTCAAATTTCTGTTACTTCATCAAGGGCATTCGCAGTTTCACAGAAACACTTTGTTAGATGAGTATGGACATTAAAAGTTACGAATGTGCAAAAAAACTGATTTGGGCGGGAAAACCAACATAATCGGTTCAAAATGTATTTGCAACATGAATTGGGGCTTAAGGTTTTGTTTTCTTTTAAATTATGTCTATAAGCATGTGGTTTTACTAAAGATCACTCCCGCTAGTTCAGATAAAGCGCACGAATCGTATCGGTACAATTTAAATCTGCAGAGAATTGTACTCAGTAAGACGTGGTTGCTTTGAAAACATGACTTTGCTGTGTATTTCATTTTATGTAATATTATGTATTGACATGAATGATGTATATTGTTCCCTATGTTTTTTATTATCAATGAGAAGTATAAAATTGCATCGCATTATAAACCAATTATCGGAGGCTAAATCTGTCCTTTTTTTTGTCCATGAGGAAGAGTGTGAAAGTGCCTTAATCACGTGACTTTCTTCCTACTGCCGGTGGCAAGAAGGCGAGTCCTTTTGCTTCATTGACAGATGTAGACTATCGATTGATTGATGGGACGGACTACAGCTGTTCTGATTTGTACAGGGAAAGTTTAGTTTGAGATGTGTTACCTGCGTACAAACACGTTCCTCCTTGCAATGATCAAGTCTGGCTTGTCATCCTGCCCTTGTATAATAATTATAACAGGCTACCGTTAATATGAAATGTTGCATTGAAAGTTCAAATATACCGAAACTGCATTTTTCGCTAAGGCTTCGCGGTTGCAGAGAAGATCTGCAACAGGACAAATCCCTCCCGAGACAGGAAAAACAAAAACAAAACAGAAGAACATTTTGTGAGTCATGACGCAAGTATGGCCCAGCCCCACTAGAGTGTTAGGAAGTTAAAGGGCCGAAACACTTGTTAGACGGAGGTATCTTTGTCTAAAGATCTTCTGTTGCCTTGCTCGCCGAGTAAGAGAGTTTCCTATCTGGCATGTGAATAATTATCTTACTTTGAGAATACCTTACGGTGTGAATATCTTACTTTGAGAATACCTTACGGTGTGAATACCTTACTTTGAGAATACCTTACGTTGTGAATGCCTTACTTTGAGAATACCTTGCGTTGTGAATACCTTTCGTTGGAATCTGCCTCCTATAGTAAGAAATGGTTGTTTAAAGGGAGACTCCCCATTGTTAAAGCTATGCGTGAATTTCAGAAATTCAGTTTAACAGTCATCATAATAATGCGGTTTATAAGACTCGTATCTGGATTAATACCCGCACACGCGACTTAGTACTGTTTATAGCCTATCAGGCCTGATCAGTCTACAACTTTCTTAACTCGCTAGGGAGTTTACAGTGCCGCGCCATTTACAGTACAGGCGATGACCACTATAGCGTTCTGACAATATTTTTCACTGCCCATTTTGCAAATGGATAGACTTAGGAAATTGTGAATAAAATACTTGTGGGGGGCACTTAAAACACGACTGTGATCGGAAATAGAGCCCATATCCCTTAGATCTTGAGTTTGACTACCCACCATTCTCTCAGGTTGCTTTCCAGGAAGCTGAGCGTTTATCAAGACATTGCCTTGAGCTGAAATTGTGTTGGCGATCTTTGGGATGAAGACAATGCTCTTTGTAGTATTACCCGGTATGAAATGTCACCAAAATCCATATCACTAAACCCCACCACTTTCACAATGTCAACAGAATCAGGAAGACGGGATAAAATACAAAGACAAGTTGTGAATAATTTTCTTAGAGATTTTTATTCCATTAACTTTTGGCTGATATAATTTACTGGATGATGGCTTTGAGGAACATGCCTAAACCACACTCATAGGCGGTGTGTGTCTCCACCACCTGCTAAAACAGCCACGGTTTGAAGGTGTTGTTGTAGCAGCAACATGGGGCAAAGGTGCAACCAGAGTTCCCAGGTTGGCGATTGAATTTCTCGGCACTTGAGGGTATATCTTTACACTTTGCGAGTTGGTTTTCCTTCCTTACTTTGGACAGTTGACCACATGCTTACTTAAATTAGCCTTCAATTTAGAAATTTTGTTGAAACCTTCGCAAAGTGCGTTTTAAGCTCTAGGAATTAAACCCGAGCATTTCACGTCAAATGTACACGTAACACTTTGATGACCATACTAATAAAACCTTAAATTAACAGGGCTTTTATATTCATTCATGTCCTGGCGACACTAGGTACAGCATTTTTGGCAGCTTTAGGTGACAATCTGGGATTCACAGCATCTGCAGCAAAACCATAAATGGAACACTTGACTTAGACATCACAATACTGTTATAGCAGCAACTATTTGAACATCACATATATAGGTTTTCTTAAGACGTCAATACACTGAAATTAATTGCTAGAATGGTCCTACTTTGATCAGCCAACAGAAGAAAGTGCCCAGCCTTTACTTCACTGGTGCTTAGCCATTGAAAATCTCTGGAAAGCAACTCGGCCAGGGAACACATTCATAATCGAAGCTACGCAAATGTATGTAGCAGTAACAATATTTTAAAAAAAGGTAGCAAGGGTCAAGAATTTTCATAATGCAGGATCGGAGGGCACTGGCAGCCAGATACACATTCATAGGAGAAAGCGACATTTAAAAAAGAGAAGTCTGTGACCATTTTAAGGTAATATAAAAGATATAACTTTAAAAACTTATAGCGTAATAAAAAAAGTACAGTAAGAAGTAGCAATATTCTCTTTAATGTAGAAACAGTATTCAGCCATCACTTTTGTTCTTTCCCTGAAGCGTCTCTTGAAATATGAGTTTTCTCTCTGCCTCCGAAAAGTGAAAGAATGAGAAGTACAATGTCTGGACTACTGATGGCCTTTCTATGTTCACGCTGCAGATCCAAGAATTTTATTTTATGAAATTGCTTTCTAATAAAAATAAATACAAAACCATGCCGACCAATAGGTTTACTCAGAGTTTTGGAATACAGAATTTCAACATAAATTTAGCATGCTACCCTTGCCTTGTCTTTTTTGAAAATTCCATCTAAGATCTTGTAATCTGCCCTGGCAGTAAAGTACTCGTAGCGTGCCAATTTGCCTTTGAAAAAACTTAATCAAATATCACATTGACAACGTTAATGATTTCAAGCATCAAAATCAAAGAGTAACGTGTGAAATACCCCGAGTATAATTGTAACATTTGTTAAAAGTACGCAAGGGAAACAGAAGAAAGGAATAGAATAAAAATTATTGCATTAAACAGGCCTGCTTGATATAATGTAAACAAAAATCAGTAAGCGGAAAAAAAGCAAAGATCTTTTTCTAATTAAAAATGAAATAAACAGAACAAGCAATGTTATTATTTACAGTTATAAGTACAAATTAAATGTACACAATGATAATGAATTACTGACTATTTATAGAACTATGGATATCCACAGATCCGCTTTAAGTTTAAGCTAAAAGCTCAAAATAATACAAATAATAATTAATTAATGATAAAAGCAAACTTGGACATATTATTTACACACACCAACTCATACCACCTTTCAGTCTCGGATGAGTATCGGTAAAACTATAATTTGAAAAAAAAAATCGAGAAAATACACGTTTTTTTGTAATTCGGAGGTGGCCAACAAAGCCCCAGCTCCGACACCTAGCGGCCAGCAGCATAAAACAGGGTTACACCCCCTGGGAACAGGAACTGTGGTCGTATGCATAATCCTTACGTTAGTTAACGCACTGCGGTAACCACGGGAAACTTCCAAAACATTAGTAGGGTTCACTGTGGTTAACGCAATACGTTAATTAACGTATAGATTATGCATACGGCCACGGGTAACTTACTACTGAGTAGTCCTTGCTGGGGAGGGGGGAGGGTGTAAAAATACCTCAGATGTGGTATCAGGTAAGCAAGTAGATTGTAATTTTCACGTAAGGATAGTGAGGTTGTCAAATAACCGAACATTACTTTCATACAACACTTGTAACTATCCACTTACGACTAGGAAAGAAAACCCAGATAAGCTGTTTTGTCACTGTCTGTATTTCTCTTTGACCAGCGAAAAAAAAAATAGTGTAAGTGAAAAAAATAACAACTTTATACAAATGAAGCTACTTATAAAAGTATGCCATGCATTACAACTGTGAAGCATAATTTACTCTTCTCTGCCTAATTTACTGATAAATTCTCTCCGGCTTTGTTTTCCAATATACAAGTAAATAAGTAAAGACTCTTTATCTAGTTGTTTTCTGTGCAACTGCTCCTCTTCCCATGAGCTCACATCGGTAATGACTGGCTGACATTGGTCTAAGCTTCTTATTACCTTTGTGCTTTCATTGGAAATAAGGGCATTATGTTGTGTATTAGATCAAAACTATTGCTGACATGTGACAAAACATAGTATGGTCACAGTCAAGGGCAGATTGCCTATCTCAGAAATGGGCTGTTTGCCAACTATACTTTTGTCTTGTTTTTTTTGCGTGCTACATCCCAGTACATCTTTCAAATGTCATAGAAAAAGTAAGTCACAAAGTCATACGTTAAAAAAAAACAGCACCAAAGCTTGAGATCAACATTGTTTTTTTTTGTGTTATCTAATACAGTTTTTTGCCTCTCCTGACAAATTCACTTAAATGAGATAGGTGAACTACCTGTGACGTAGTGATAAAGTCTGCCATTTTTCCCGCCACAACTGTAGTTACAAAGATTTGCCCTCACTTTTTTTCGCTTATCCGTAAAAATATTTTCCCCAGGCTTTCTCAAAACTTTATAAAATAAATAGAGATTCACGCATATTGAAATGTATTGACATCACACTGAATGCTTCAGACATAAATAAGTAGGTAATGTGAACATTTGGGAATAAATCGCATAGTATAAATAGACATTCGGGTGAAGTTACACTAACGAACGCAGCGATGTGATCAGGGTCAAGATGGCGGCAGACCAAGCTGCCCCGTTGTAGGGGGCGCTGTTGAACCGTCTTCTCTCGTCATAGTAGAAGTTCATGTTGCTGCAAAGACTGCTGTAGACGTTGGGGAAAGCCTGGGAGAAGGAGAAGAATGATTGAATGAGGAAATGGATCTTTGAGGTTACAGGCTTCTTATTGGATGATAATAGTATGTTGTCATAGGAAGACAGTAAAAATATGTCCTTTGCACAGATTGTGGAGAATGGGTCCTAGATCTGTGAATCTACCTGTGAATTAGTTGCTTTCTCTCCTGATTTTGTAAACTAAACCTGAAGTTTGGGTCATTCACTTCGGTTCGGTGTGGCTATCTGTGCAGAGTACTTGTCGTTAAGGAAACTAGTTAGCTTGTTTACATCTTCCGAGGTATCGGTTCATAGCGCGAAAACGAAATGAAAGATCTATATTTTAAATATTATTTTTAATACGCTAAAGAAGATTTAGAGATTGTGGAGTTTCTTGTAAATGACAGTAGAGAAAACAGTTTATTGGCTCAAAGAAAGAAATCGGATCAGGCTTCTGTAACCTTTGATTGTACTTACGTGTACAAGAAAATGAGAAATGTTATTGAAATCGGGGTAAAGTTTAGTGAAGCCAAAGATTTATACTTAGACAGACAGGGAGTCAGGTTGTCTCGGAGAGACCGAAACAGAAAATCGGGCAGCCAAGATGATTACATACAATCGAATCGAAGAGGTGACGAAGCAGTGACATGTCCAAAAAATAGTGACATATGTGATTCTTCTAAGTTGCATCACAAAGAATCATCTTTCAGTTTTGACTGTAAAGTGCCAAGGCGGTCGAGAAGAGGAGAGAAGATGACGACAGGAAAACATTTTTTATTCGGAAAGTGAGGCACGAAAAGGATTTTTAGAGCAAGATACATAATTATATCTAGCAAGTGCTATGGCTCTTCTTTTTGACATTATTTTTTTAAAAAGAGTCTGCACCACATTTGGGTCATGACACTCATGTGTCTGCATGATGATTTTTTTAGTGTCTCTAGTTGGTTTTGTTGTTTTTTTTTATCTCTAGAGGGATTCCAACTTGCCATCTCCCTTTTTCTTTTATTCAAATTTTAAATCCTGCTGCATTATCTTCTAGGCCATCTTGAACCTATGGTAGAAGCTGGATTGAGAATAGTAGGCTGGATGAATTCTGGACGTGGAGGAAAACAGATTGCAAAGCAGACAAAGATAGAATGAGAAGACGAGCCACATTTCATCAATCTTGCATTTGACTCAAAACATAGACTTAGATCTCTATTATAAAGACATCATATTAAGAGATTCATATTCCAACTTACATTCATGCACTGTTTTGGGATGAGCTCACACTCCAACTCAGTCCTCATGCCTGTGACAGCTCTCGCACATGTCTGGTATTGATGTCTGGCCCATGCTCCCATCTCGCAGTCCACGTGCTCCAGACGGATGCTGAAATCCACGGCATCAAAAGTTACAATAAAGCCTTTTATAAGTCTCGTATCCAGGCTAATGCCCGCTCACGCGACTTCACACCATTATTACCCTCCCGCCTCCAGCAGACCTGATCACTAAGACTTTATCAGCCCCCTGGGAAGCATACAGTGTCTCTGCCAGTTGTACGGGCTGATCACTAGCATTCTGACAATATCGTCCACTGCCTATAGTCAGGTACCCATTTTACAGACAAATGGACTGAGAAAAATGTCAATGAAAGGCTTTCCCAAGGCACTTACAACATAACCGTGGTCGGGATTCGAACACGCGACCTTTAGATCTTGAGTCAGACGCCGCAAACATTCGGCCACGTTGCTTCACAAATTACGAAAACAGTTTCTGTATTTGTCGTACTATATAGCACTACTGAATGAAGAAGTGCATTTTTATAAAACAATGTCCGTGCGAAAGACTAAAGCCCATATGCAGGGTTGGGCAGAACTGAGATAATATGAATGCTGTTCATGATCTGGAGCTCAGTTCACGTAAATTTGAGCTGAGCTTAATAGCTGTTTTGGACAAAGTGATCTAGCTCTAAACTGTAGCTATTTTGAGTGCTTGCCGTGGACTTCAATTTCTTCCTAAATTTCAGTTCAATTAACGTCTACCTCGAAAATCAGAACCCAGTATCGAAGTCTAAAACCAAGGGGAACTGATCTGATCAGTGCGTCGGTGATGAATGAGCTTTAAGCAGCATTTTAAGACGCAGAGTTAATACAATTCTTACAATGGTAAGACATCCCATTGTTAATGCGCAATCTCTCACATTATGAACCATCTCTGTACCATTCTCGTTAATCCTAAATGAATGCACAGATTCTGAGGAAAAGAAATTATTAACACAGTGAGTAGAAGAAATTCACAGAATATATGATGAGAAGACGGCATTCACAGCACGCAGTAACAAGCAGGAACGAACACAGAGAAAGGCTAATGGAAAGATTTTGGAATTAGCTTAACAGTGAGATGAGTGCCAAAACACAGGCTTATATGTTACGGTGGACAACTGACAAAGGAAGTAGAGGTCCATTAATTGCTCACGCCAGTCGACATGGTAGCCTGCCTGAAGAAGAGGACTCTTTAAACGTAATATTACTGAGAAGTTCATAGTTCAGAACTCACTTGCAGTACTGCATCAAGGAGATCTGATCCGCTGTCGGCTGAGGTGCAACCATCATTAGTGCTCGCATGTTACTGTCCAACGTCTGGAAGCACATGCGCACTTCCGGTATCGGATTCCGGAAGCAGTGGATGCCCGCAAGATACACTGGAAAGTAGGAGAAAGTAATCTGGTGAGGGGATATGAGTTCTTAGAGACGAGATTTACAACATCTTATGATTCAGATTCAGAGTTGAAGTAGATTAATCTGATATCAGATAAGAATAATGTTTAGATTTCCTTGATTGGTCCCTTTTTTGCTGTTGTTGTTGGATATTACCACGTGTGCACAATACAAGTACAAAACAGAGACTGACTGAGATTAATCTTTTCAGAACCATGATCATGAACTTACAATTACATAGCAGTTTCAAAGGAATTTGAAGTAATATGATTCGTACCATTTCGACAGAACGCTAATTGATAAAATTACACACTGAACGCCATTAGAAATACCTGCACAACCATAAGAAGCCCCTGGTATGGTGGTTGTAGTGATGATAGTGGTGGTGGTGGTGGTGGTGGTGGTGGTGATAATGATAACAATTATGATGATGACTGTGCAATGGTTGTTCGGGGAAGGATCGAAAACTGACGGTATGCCATTTGATCGTGAGTGGTCATAAAAGAAAAACAGTGACAGGGATTGGATGCTGTTACCACTGTAGACAAAGAAGAAATCATGTGATGATTTTATTTCGTTAAAAAAATAGATTATCATTTCTTCTCTTGTTTGCAGCCCGTTCGTGTGATGAACCGCAGACATTTTTATTAATTCCAAGAATTTCATCACGCCATGACCTTTTCTTCCCGTCTCACCTCCTTGGTTCCTACAGAGAATGTCAGCGCCCCTCTCGAAAGCTCCTAACTCGATGCCCAGCTCAGCCAACACTCTTGAGGAGTCCTGACAAGCCAAGGCTTTTTGCCTGATACACTGTGCAAGAGCATCACGGTTTCTGGAGACAAAATTACGTTGGTGTAAAATAAGACTTATAAAAACTGGAATGTTATTGCAAACAAATGAGATTACACGATGTCCACAAGGGGAGAGAATGCTCAAAACTATATTTTGATATACATCCTCTCATCGAGTTGCAATTTTAAGGCTCGATTTGGAACTTCGCGGCCAGCACATATTATTATCATAAAACCTGACACAGTTGTTACACTTGCGAAAGAATGTGGGAATGATTTTACAATACCGGTGCATAATGAGAAAGAGTGTGAGCCATTGGTGTGTCATCTTTCCATTAGCGGCTCCAAATATGCAGCAGATCTGAAGTTTAACAAGTTTAACAACAAGTTTAACAAGTTTATTTAACTAACTCAGACCACAGCTGTAGTACGTGGGAGAACATTAAAACATATACATTGGCAATGGAACAGAAATATCCAAGAACAGAAAGCAAATAAAAAGATACATTGCCCAGTTTGAGAACGTTTGTATCGCAAAAGATATAATGATCATACCTCTCCGATCTTCCCAAACTTGCATGTTCGGCTTAATAGAAATCGGAATTTACAGCTGTCACTTGCTCTTTACAGAATTCGATGGTACAAACACTTATAGGTTGCAGGAGCCTAATTGGTAAAAAAAATTGGACTATCCGAGTCGATAGTAGTAGAGTATAAATAATCATATAACATGAAACCACACCGCAAAAGTGGTGAAATTCAGTTCTGAATTTGTAATAAAATAATTGTTGCAGGCAGTTTTTCCAAATGGCTTCGGCGGATTTCATTTGTGCGGACCTGTGATCTGCAAAAGAAGGCCAAATTTTTAATCCCTTTTCATGTAATTTAAAATTGTGAAAAATTTAACCAAAGGACCCCCACCGTACACAGTATATAATTTGCGCACAGTGGTGGCACCAGACCTGCAGACTAATCTTGGCCATCTCGGAACGTTCCTGTGGTTCGAGAAGAAATTTTTATTAAACGGCTCAAAGAAGCTTTTACAATTTGGGTCTTGCAACCTTATAACTGTTGTGTGTAGATTTACTTACAGACAGAACTGGTACACTTGATTAGCATTTTCTCCTATAGCAGTGGTTCTGGCAAGGGCAAGGTCCGAGAGCTGGCTAGGGCTGAGATTCACATAGTTGTAGCACTGCCGAATGTCCTTCTCCAACTGGTACCGACAGGCTGATGGATGGATGGATGGATGGATGGATGGATGGATGGATGGATGGATATACGAGCCGGAAGGCGAGAGAAAGTTTTGATTAATGAATGATGAAAACTGCCTCCGGCAACGCCAGTGGTGTTGTGAAATTAAAGTCTGAATTCACCTACCTAACATGTTAATAAATTGAATTAGGTTTCCGATGAATCTGCTGCACTTCTAACTTTACTAGTTTAGCTTATTAAGATCTACCTTGTTCACTTATATAAAATGACGATTTCAAGTATAGACTCTACTCACGGTAGGAGCAAGCGTCATAGAAGGCCCCAAAGAGTGCTTGGCTCTGCGAGAGGATGGTCTGTCTCTCCACTTGGCTGACACAGATGGTGCTGTTGTACAGCCTCTGAGTGATGGCTTGACCGCAGACGTCCACTTGAGGACGGACACTGGGAACAGATACCAGGTCTGGAGTTTTATTTTTTTAAAAGAACGTAAATGCCTCTATTATGATGTGGATATAAGTTCTTTTTATGGAAAACTCTCAGGGTACGGCTCATCGTTTGGATGCAGTACCCCGATAAATACCAAGACAAAAATATAATGTTTTTGGAGACCTAACACACACACACACACACCCACACCCCCCCCCCCCCCCCNCACACACACACACACACACACACACACACACACACACACACACAAACTGTGTCATCTTTCCATGAAATTGCACCTAGTAAAGGAAATCTATGCTATGGACATGCTCTATATTATATCACAGAATTCACTTTTTTTGAGGTAAGGCTGACTGAACGGGTCAAAAACAGAGTTTTATCGGTTTTTTTCTGTCACTTAACTGCTCGGGGGATAAGTCCGATATTGGCTCATGTCAAGAGAGTGCACTAGTTTTCTTATTGGCTACATTTTGAGAAAAGTCTGAAAGAATGTGTGCAATAATCCAGTATGTGCTGCTATCCATTAGTTTAAAGACATTTTTTCGCTATTTCCTATCGTATCACGAAATTACTGGAGTTATTTTAACGGTTTGACATACTATGCACGCTACGTTATTGGCAGTTCAAAGTCATCAAATCCCAAATTTCGTTGAGCGTAGCATTTATTGGGATACTGCATTCAAGAGATGAGTTGTTGTTGTTGTTGTTGTTGTTGTTGTTGTGTTGTTGTTGTTGTTGTTGTTGTTGTTGCTTCTGCTGAAGGAGTAGCCGTAGCATTCGTGGCAGCAATAAAAGCAGTAAATCTTTGTCGAGCAATGGCTGCCTAGTTTGTCAAGGTGGAATCGACTCAACAAAGGCAGACCCGGAAGCAGGCCTTACAACTTACATGATAATAAAAAATATGTTCCATACTCAATAGTTCACTATCTTCTCCTTCCTGTGCATACAAAAGCGCTCAATCCCTGAGACGCAAAGTTTACGGATATTTCTTTACCCATAATCATAATTAAAATACTCAGTTGCAATCGTTGATGGTGTTGTCATTAATTTATGTTCTATTTTTCCCCGCCAGCTTTGAGTTGTTTCATTCTCTCTAAGTCTTTCCCTATCAAAAAACAAAAATGGCTTTCTCTTGAACGCACGAAAATGTCACATATCAGTATAATATGTCGAGAAATTATGGGGTTTTTTTTTAAGCATAATGTTAGCTTGAAAGACCATATTCGCCACCAGGAAGGATAAACAGACATTAAGAAAAGAACGACAACATTGCGTGCATGCGCGTACTGAGGTTATTGCGACCATTTGAAAATACCATAGTAAAAACACAATTGAGAGCTTGCGCATTAACGATGGAATCTTTTACCATCTTAAGAGGTATGTTAACTCTGCTTGTTGAAAGGTACTACGGGTGCATTTAGCACCAATCCACGAATGTAATTCTTACAAAAGTAAGAGATCCCATTTTCAGTGCGCATCAGTTCACTAACGTAATTCTTACGATGGTAAGAGATCGCATCGTTAATTCACAAGCTCTCAAATCTATCTGTTACTATCCCAGCGGTACTGTACACAGACTATCAACTGAACAGAGACGATGGTCTAACATTCCTCTGCATGAAAAGATATGTCCTTTGTGCTGTAAAGGCGTGAGTTCCACTACTTATTTGAGTGCATTTTTTTCCTCAAAAACTAGGAAGCAGTACATTCCCAACTGTTACTGTAAAAACCCTAATGCATTTAAAGTTATTAACTTGTTTAATTTCACTGCAGTACAAAACGTCGTAAATCTCAGTAAATTTTTCCGTGCTCTGTCTGAATTTTCCCTATAAAAAAACCACACTGCCTTGCGTGTGAACGTACTTCATTAGTTATAATTACATTCTGTATTTTTAAGGTAAATATAGTAAATTTGTACATTACGTGTGAATGTCTTGCCATCGTTTGTTCATTTATTGCGTGTCCATGTGGTGTCACTAACATTCTGGGAGAATAAAATCTCTTATCTATTTTTGTGCCTTGACAGACGAGCTATAATTGTCGCGCGGTAAATTCTGCGCAGAAAGTGTCGCTTAATTTTGTGGCGGGCGACATTTAACGCTACAGCTCAGTTCAACATGGACGATCGGAGAGTCAGGGTGGCTTTGGTCATGGTGTGTCGCGGCGTACCAGAATGTGGGCGACAAACACCTGCTACGCCAGGACTGAAACTACTGCCTGTCGCTCGTGTGACCGCACCCATTTGCCACAGTGTATCTCCAGACTGCGCAGTAATTCCTCCTGCGTTTTTTACATCTCGTCTGTCAAGGGCCTAATCTGTCAACTTACACGCATGCCCTGGCCTTGTATGCAGCCATTCCCTCAGGTGGTGCTGATCCTTCTGTGCCGTTGCTGGCTATATACCTGAGGCTGTTTAGATTCAGACTGTAGTTCTGGGCACAGAGAGTGGCAGACCTGAGCCAGGCCTGCTGGCACTGAGTCTGTGTCTGACCGCTGGTCAGGACGGCCAAGGTCACCAGGACCGCAACGGTCAGGGCTGTTGGGAGGGGAGCGAGAGAGAGAGAGAGAGAAAGAGGGAGAGATATGAAGATCTGTCATTTTTGGCTTTTGCAATGCTTATGATATTAAAGTTGCTCTCGTCACTTAACATATCAGGGACAGAAAGGAAAAAAGAATGTACAAGTCTCAAAGGAAGCTAACGTGCAAAATCCATAAGATATGTAAAGAGAAGAATGAAATACTTGCTGTGTAAAATCACACTTCTGTAACCGTCTAAATTTCTTAAAATCTAAAGAACTCTATAATAGCACAACAATAAAGTAATCAGATAATTAACAGTTTTTGTATTAAATATAATGAAATTGTTTGTCTAAAATTTGCGAGTAAGTGAGTGTATGATATGTTACTCTAAATCATATCCTTTGGTTTTTGGTGTTTACTGTTCTTGACATTGACATGCTCCATATAATGTATATTTCTGTAAAAGCAGTGGAAATAAAGAGTCGTTATCATAGTCATTAGCAACAACTGGAAAACTAAGTGGTAGATGAAGGAGTGGAAAAACAACGTTAGAAGAGTCTAGATGAACGAGAAAGTTGAACGTGCACAGGGCATTGGATATATTGAGTAATGATTAGGTTGACAGCTCTAACTGAACTGAACTGAACTGAACTAAACTGAGCTGAACTATATTTCCAGACTGCAATATATGCAATAATGTGAAAGTAAACAAACTGCAATGCAAAATCGTTTAGGAGGGAGAAAGGAAAAATAGTTTTTTTTTAAAAAAGGGTGGAGTAGGGCAGCAAGGTTTTGAAAATGGCTCAAAATGCTTCCATGATTTTTCTGATGAAACCAGACAGATTTTGAATGCTAGGAGTTTGGTTGTCACTGAAGAGTAATTTTATTTTAAAGATGCTAGGATTGTTCTGAAATAGTTTAGGTAAGAAATTTTCCCTGTCTTTTTTTTTTTTAAGCCTGAACATTCGAAAATATGGTGAAATTCGTCGCCCAAAGGATTAATATCAATAACGAACACTTGTGAATGTCCATTACTGCCGATGCTCGTCAGCGGTGACTTGATACTTGGAGCAGAGGAAGCTATCATCTATTATCTATTTCTGATACCCGTGAATAGCTTAATAGACATACACTTTTTAATGATTTTTATCCATGGGAACAGGTGCTGAACGGACGAGTAAACAATATTAATTCAGATCTCCTATTTGAGCAAATAAACACTTTTAGACCACGCGTGGTCGATGTTAACAGTTTGGGTGGAATGTGTTCTTTAATCAAATGCTCTAGAATGGACAAGACTGATTCAGATATAAAAAAAATACATGATTATCGAGTCTACAATAATAAAAGCTATTGTTGTTGTTTTTTTCCTGACCACACGTATTTCATGCAGCATCGCAAGATTCTTTCAGAGCGGAACTTTTGAAATAACCTCTCTTTTCAATTTCTTGGACATCTTTAAGCAGGGATGCTCAAACCCCTATTTGATATGCAGCTCAACTCTGATCATTGATGTTACGGTTGAAGGACAGTTAGAATACGCTGTAACTCATTGTATATAATTAAACAGCTTGTATACTCACGTATAACAAAGATTTTATCCATATCAGTAGCTTTGTTCACCCGGTCGAAATACTCCTCGGTAAAGGTCTAAATTAGCATTACATTTTCTTTTTATAGTGGGTGGGGACTGTAGTCGGTTCTGAGTGATTAAGTCGTTCATCAAATATGCAAATGAGATATGACTGACCAACCAATGAGATCATATCACGTGATAAGTTATTTTATACTGAGATGGTTGATGAAGAATGCATCAAAGTTAGACAAACGACTCAATCAAGGGAGATTACAGTCGCCAGTCAAGACGTGAGGGCGTTTATGACATCTTAGGTAAAAGATGATGGTGACCATTTTGATTGATTAAAAGCGGTCTTGGTCGTAACTGTGGCGAGAATTAAGAATCCCCATCGTCAGTACCCCCGTTCATATATATAAAACAAAATGTACAACGCACTACTGTTGTCCCTCTACTGTTTTAGACTGGGAGAGTGAGTGAGTGAGTGAGTGAGTGAGAGTGAGTGAGTGAGTGAGTGAGTGAGTGAGTGAGTGAGTGAGTGAGTGAAAGAAAGAGAGTGTGTGTGTAAGATAGTGAGAGAGAAAGTTGGTGGAAGCGTGAGACAGAGAGAGTGAGAAAGAGACAAGATAATATGACTAAATGTAATTTACTAATAGTTTTGTATATATATATNTGTGTGTGTGTGTGTATAATTTTTGTTTTATTTTTATCCCTTTCATTTGTTCCTTTGTATTGATGTGACATTACAATGTATGTAGTTGGCGTACGCCTAGATAAATAAACTTGAACTTGAACTTGAATTCATTTTACCTACTTACTGAATTTGTCTTAAACCTTGAATGGGCATTTGCATTCGCTTTTCTTCTGCAATTAAATGAGTATTTTTTAAAAACTCTGTGAGTACATAGACGACTGGATAGAATAAAAGCATATCATTGCGATAGGCCCCTCTCTGCGTTAGGGATCACAAATCTCGATTTCCGTTAGCCTGATGATGATCTTGTAAGTGCATCTAAAAGTTGAATACATTTTTTTTTCTCTTTCGTGCTCATGCAAGATCGGTGCAGTGAAATGAGTGACTCCTAGTGCAAACAGTCCTTGGTAACCCTTTGCTTTGATTCTAGTAGATAATTCAGACATGCAGTTCTTATTTTAAGTACTTTAAAAGAAAACTGATTTGGAGTTTGAATTTCTGAGCCAGTGAACCGAAATTTGAGCTGATGAGGTTCACTATTATTTGAGTTACATTCAAGCAAGAAATTTTTTTCTGAACGTTTAGCATCTTCCGTTTTTCCCCTTATCTCTCTCTCTCTCTCTCTCTCTCTCTCTCTCTCTCTCTCTCTCTTTCTTTGTCTCTCAGTCACCCAGTCAGTCAGTCAGTCAGTCAGTCAGTCAGTCAGTCAGTCAGTCACTCACTCACTCACTCACTCACTCACTCACTCACTCACTCACTCACTCACTATCTCTCTCCCTTTCCCTCATTATCTCTCACTGTCGTTCGCACTCTATCAATCTCTCTCACTCTTCTCCTCTCTCATTTTCTCACACTATCTCTCTCACATTCTTTCTCTCTCTCACTTTCACTCTCTTTCCCATTTCTCTCACTCTCTCTTTTTCTTTCATTCTCTCTTTCACTCTCTCTCTCTCTGTCTCTCTCTCTCTCTCTTTTTCTGCTCCTTCTGTTTCCGTCTTTCTTTCTATCTGTGAGTGTGTTTGTCTATGTCTTTTCATTCTTTATGTTCTCCTCTTACCTGTCTCACATTCTCCTCGTTTCTTCTTGTCTCACTCTTCTCTTCCCCACCCCCCTTTTCCGTCTCCTTTACTCCTTCCCACCCCCTCCCGACACCAACTCTTGTCATTCTTGTCTCTCTCTCTCTCTCTCCTTTTCCACCATATTCTCATCTCCACACTTAGCTGTCCTTCTCTCACTCTCAGTGTATCACTAAAACCTAGTGTATCGTATTCCCTAAACTTCCCTAATCACAATTCTATGGAGCATGAAAAAAGCTGCAATTAAAAATAGTTGCCAGTATCCAGTGGCTTTACGGATATAAAGTATTTTACTAGGTAGGTATGTTGAGATTACAAAGAAGTTGCAATTATCCAAATTGTCGTTAAGCGGAGTCGACTATCTTTTATTCCTAGTCTCACCTTCCACTATCTAATTATTTGTAAATCATTTCACAGTCTTTGGACTAAAATCGTCTGTTCCAAAACCATGATAACTTCCACCGTCCTTTCACTTCCCATTGTTGCCACTTGCAGGGATTTTCCCCTACGGTAGGGTAAAATGGCTTTAAGAAAAGCCATTATTTCCTAAGCAAGAAAAAAGTGCGTTTTGTAAGTTGTTTGGAAAAGTAGTAAAATGTAGAGTAAAGTGAGAAAAAATTGCCTGGTTCTCTTTTTTGAAAAGTAAATTCATAGCTCTTTTCCCGCGAGGTTGTTCCAACATCATGGGTAGGAAAATGTAAGGAGAAAAACCAATCTCGCCATAAGAGAAAAGCACATGGCCAGAGTGGCATTAGGGCTTCCTCCCACGTCTTATCTGCCCTCTACCAACCAGCGAAGTGCATACCTCCTTGACTTACCCTCCCCCAGTCGTGGTGGACATTTTCTTGACCATTCCGTGATGGATGACAACGACCTATCTAATCGACAACAGGGATGAAGGGGTTGATGAAACACTCCAAGGGTGATAATCCATTACCAACCCACCCTTGTGACCTAAAGAATCAGTTATAATTTGCGTTTTGACTTCACCTCTCGATCTATAATTAACATGAATGCGGAGTGTCTTGGTTCATAGCCCGGGTGCAATACCAAGACATGTGTTTACATTTCTTTGGATCTTTGACCCGGTATTGCACCCAGGTGGCGAGTTCAGCTTATATCTGGGCCACATGTATGAATGAGTGTACTTAAACTACGCTACATTAATAGTGAACATGATGAAAGATTTTTAAGACTCTTTAATGCCAGCTCATAATATAAAGCTGCGGAATAACACATGGAAAACAGTGTTAGTCAGTATACAGATAGGAACGTCTCCATTGCGGAGATGAAAAACAATAAATGATCTTCAGACAGACAACATAAAAAAAAAAGAATTTGCGAAAAAATAAGTGTTTTGACCTTATATTTTTCCGTACACTGGTTACTGTAGAAGTGGTATTTTCGCGAGGCAAGAAGTTTTTGTGAATTTCGCTTGACTCACAAAAATTACGTCCCGCAGAAAAAAAATTTCGTTGAAAATATATCAAAGAGTGTACTGTAAGTGGTAATGTATATAGCGGGACAGCGCCCTCACGGGAAAAGCACGAATATGGTTACCCTAGTTACACCTCACCTTTGGGACATTATGGTTTGTGACACCTATTAGAAGGGCAAATCACTGATTGTGTACAACCCAATTAATCCGCTAATATATAAAACCCCCTTTTTGGGGGGCCCTGCCAGACAGTGTTAGGGTGTAGAAATATGTAAAATGACCTGTGATCTAAGTACAACTTCCAAATTTCAAAGTTTCAGGTACAATTTGAGCCTTCTAGATAAAAAAATAAAATGTGTAGGCCTATGTATTCGTACGCGGTCAAAACCAACCAAATGAAAAATTGGGGACCAAATCAGAATTTGAGGTGATCTTTTCGAAAGGACGACATTTATGAAAAATTTTGGGCGTTGACCTTCCTTTTTCTTCCCGTTAAAAGATCGGGCAAAAGAAGTACTTTAACCTCCATGGAAGAAATTTCCCCAAATCACAGTGGTATATGTAGAATAACACAAAATGTTAATAGGGCCAACAGAAGAAAAAACAATAGGTGTCAAAGACCTTAACGATTATAGTTTTCCTATTAGTCCGAAGCAGAGTTGCTAGATTGTTGATCCCGTAACATCACTCCGGATTACTCTGGACTTTTGTGCGCGAGAATTTAAATGAATGAAGTGATTTTTGACTTTTAGCAAAAAGCACCACTTCTATATATGTGGTCGTATTAAGAGCCTCCTAGAGCGATTATCATTTATTTAGAGCGGAGTGCTTGATTTCGCATTATCTTAATTAATCTTTTCCCTACCCATTTTTTTGCTAAAGCACTGGCAAACGCTCTCACACTTACGGCGAAATGGAGTTCGTCCACTTGGAGATTACTGAATAACTCTAAACAATATCTATAGATGAGAAACATCAGGATTATTAAACAGATGGTATGAGAGTAATGCATAAGTTACAGCAAGCATAAGGCTACAGATCTGCTAACTGAGAGCTTGCCTAGTAACGAAGGGATGACTTACCATTATAAGAATTACATTAACTCTGCATGTTGAATGGTGCCGAGGGTGCTTTCAGCACCAATGTACTCATGTAATTCTTACGATGATAAACGATCCCGTCTTTTATGCGAAAACTCTCAGATTATGTTCCTTTGTCGTATGTGAGGTTGGCTGATTTGAAAATATTCAAATATAATATTACCACTAGATGGTCTTTCTAGGTTATCAGAACAAGTCGCTTTTACAAACGAAGCTGTAAAGGGAGAAAAAGAGGACATAAATAAGGGACGTGAGTTACCTTAGAGATCTACTATTGGTTACAGACCTGTAATAGGATTGGACCCTTTTTTCCTCTATGGGCTATATTAACATTTTGAGCTGCCCTCTGAACCCAAAGTTTTAGCTTTCACCCAGACCCATACCAGATTGAAGCTCATTATGTGGCCCAAATTTTAAGACTTACCCAACCCTAGCAAGCCCATTGAAATTTTGAGCTTGGTTGCTATTTGTAAACAGACCCTACATTTTTCACTGGTCAATGCCAAACCCCTCCTCTTCCGCCTGAGCACACCCTTGAGCTGGCAGTTCCAGCCCAGGACTAAATAGTGCCTGGTAAAATAAAGTAAAATGGACACAGATTCCCATCATATCAAAATTCCCCCCCTGGAGCCCTTATTACTGGAAGCAGGGCATGCCAAAAGAGGGAAAGGGGGAGATGAAATATACCCCCTAAGTTGTAGGACCACAAAGTGAAAGTACAATTACAGGTCTGTAACCTATTGTCTTTTATGAATGAGTTATTCCCCTTCCATCTGGGAAGGTCTTTGACACCTATTGTTTTTTTCTTCTGTTGGCCCTATTAACATTTTGTGTTATTCTACATATACCACTGTGATTTGGGGAAATTTCTTCCATGGAGGTTAAAGTACTTCTTTTGCCCGATCTTTTAACGGGAAGAAAAAGGGGGGTCAACGCCCAAAGTTTTTCACAAATGTCTTTCAAAAAAGATCACCTCAAATTCTGATTTGGTCCCCAATTTTTCATTTGGCTGGTTTTGACCGTGTGCGAATACATAGGCCTACACATTTTTTTTTTTATCTACAAGACTAAAATTGTACCTGGAACTTTAAAATTGGCTGCTTTACTTAGATCACAGGTCATTTTACATATTTCTACACTCTATCACTGTCTGGCAGGGCCCCCAAAAGACTAATTTTATATATTAGCGGATTAATTGGGTTG
>JAWQUT010000394.1:7732-38755 GCA_033807755.1 Ellobium chinense
CCCCACTCCAAACAAAGAAACAAAAGTAGAGGTGAGGCGAATCTGGATGAAGTATTCGGACTGACGGATTGGGAGAGTAGTCGGGTCATCCGGATGAAGGATTGACTCATCTGGATGAGAAACGTGTAGATGTCTTGGGCAATCCGCTGCCGCGAGTCGGCAGTCGGGCGAGTTCAATGAGATGTTGAGACAGCGTTTGGTGTTTGTGAAAGTGCTGCAATTTCCACTCGCATTCCCATCGCTGGAGGAGATGCTCTATTCACCCGTGCTTAAATTCCATAATGGGTTCGCCCAAGCTCTTCCATTCCACACTCATAAAAAAGAAATGAAAAGGAAAAAACAAAATTTCAAAATACACCATTTGACAAAAATAATATACATACCGCACAAAGTGTGTGCCGTGATTATTGAAAAGAAAGGAGAGGTGGAGTGGGGTGGGTAAAGTTTTGGGACAGGAAGGGCCGACTGTGATAACGGAGAGGATTACCTTCGCTGCGGTACCATAGACAGAGGATTACAACCGCAAAGCTTCATCCGGATTGAGAGGATTTAGTTGGACCAGAGCGGATTTTCATCCGATGTCACAAGAATTTAATCCGTCTCAACTCTACCTAAAAGTCTAATCATTTCAAGAGTGTTAAAAATACACTGAAATGAAGGTTTAGGTACATTAGCAAACAGACATTATTATAACTGTTACAATCTTCACTGATCTACATGCCATATTTTCGTGACAGCAAAGGAATCAACAACATATGTCAAAAAATGGCGTGCCTCAACCAAAGTATCTGAAACCTTTCGGACAAGCTCTTGTTAGAAATGTATCACACTAAGCTGACTAAGTATACCTTTTGTACGATTACCCACTTTGATGAAAGTTTGAAGAAAGAAACAACACCTGAGTACGTTATTTTCCTTGGATCCTGACCTTTTCTTACAATTTTGTCTATTAGTTACGAAATTCAACTAGTGGTAAAACAAGAAACGAAGCTTTTCGAAATTTGGTACCACCTGGTTTTTCGGATTAAACTCTGTCTCTCTCTCGCTCTTGCAATAAATAAGCCCCAGCCTACGCGCTCCCCATTCCCCTTCCGGCAACTGAACTCAAGACCAGACAAAGTCATTATTAATCAACTGCAGCGTGATTCTTCCTCTGGTTGCCGTGGTAGACGAATACGGTAATTTAATTATAACGGAAAAGCACCCTTTGCCATTTTTCCTTGTTCATAATCCGAAATGTGTTTAATACGAAATGATTTAGAGTGTCTTGTGAATTTCGTATTGACTGAATTCGAATGTACATCTCAGATCTTTTCTTTACTCAGTGTTGCCCAGTGAGCATAAATCCCATGAATATCCCTATCTCATATTCGGGTACAAACCCTTTTATTGGATGATTTCATAGAGACATGGGGAGTTCACGATTATCCATCTTTTCATCTCCGGTATGGCAGGGGTTTGTGAGTTTGCAGTTTGCAATGAATTCAAACTTGCATCTGCCTGGCTGTGAAACTACTAGGTCTACATGTCCTACGCAGCGAAAAATGTTCTTTTAACACTGTTAAATACAAACAAACAAACAAAAAAAAATTGGCGTCATCTGCAGACAGTGATTTGATTTTCCTCCGGATCGCAGAAACACTGATCAGCAAAGGTATCTTCACAACTGCTTGTTTCAAATGTGTTACAGATTTGAATTCGTTTGCCGACAGTACCAAAACACAGTTTTCATTATGAGTAAAGTTTGACTAGTCTACCTACTAAGCAAACTATGTATTTCCAGAGACTTGTGCATGAAGATACACAAAGTCTCACATGATAATGATGACCATGACATAGCTCAATATGAAACACAGAAAGAGTCCTTCAAATAGGTATTATATTAATACAGACCGTCAAACAGAAAATTATTTCTATAAAATAAAAAAGACTGGCCTATGTCTGACAGTCATTGAAAAGATGAAATACTGTACATGTAACAGTAAATTCGCATCGTCCACAACACAGCGTCATTTGCAAGTGGAAAAGAAGAAATTTCTGGCAAGCAGGCACAACATGTAGCAAGTATTTTATTCACAAAACATCAGTTCTGCTCGCCCTCACAAAGATATCTGGGCACTGGGCTGTAAGTACATATTTGTTTATGTTGTTTGTTAAGTTGTAACCAGAAATGCCCTTGTCCTTTTCGCTTTGCCTTGGCTATCTGAAAATGGGTTAGAAGAGGCAATTTTTTTCAATTTAACTCCTCTCCAAACATTCTTTATGAAATCAATGCCAAAACTGCATTCCAACGTGAGATGCCAACCAAGTCTCAATTTTATTATGAGGCTTTGGTCTCAAAATACACACTCACACCTGTCTTATCAGGGCACCGCAAGTTTGAAATAACTCGGCACAGCAAGAGAAATAAAAAAGAGATAGAGGGAGAGAGAGAGAGGGAGAGAAAGAAAGAGAGAGAGAAAGAGAGAGAGAGAGAGAGAGAGAGAGAGAGAGAGAAAGGGCACCACCACTCATCAGATAAATAATGAGACGCCCCGCTGAGCCAGAGTAACCGTTAGGTCTATACTTTTTCCTGAAACGTTCCCTATTAAATAACTGAACGCACGACACTCCTTCTCTTTGAATATGAATGAATCAATTAATACATCATATATGGCGGAAACTATCACAGAATGTCTTGTGCAAAGCATGCAATGATGATGATAACAGGTAAGTGTGAAAAATATACTGTCACACAGAACAAGAATACATTTTGTAACATGGAATTCACACTTGGACATTTCCAGAAACAATTTGATGAGACCCCTTCAACAAATATTGTTTTTCCTCAAATCAATCAAAACTGCATCTGCATGTCAGTAAAACTACATGTCCTATGCAATGGAAAAACTTGATATATGTTCTTTTTTTGTGTTAAAAAAAAAAAATTGGTGACATCTGCAGACAGTGATTTCATTTTCCTCCTATTTGCTGAACAGAAACACTTATGACAAGCTGAGGGCCGGGTTGCGATACTTTTTTTTCTGCCATGACTTTTCCTGGACATTTTCAGGAAGTCTGTGATATTTTTTTCATGTTTTTTTTCCCAACTCCGATGATGCGTGAAGAAATTTAGTTTGACAATTTCGACAATGCTTGAGGCATGAGATGTATAGTTCGAATTTAAAATATTCCATGACTTTTCTGCGAGAGCTGGCTATTTTTGCTAATTATGGGTACTTTCCATACTTGGAAATCAGCTGGAAACACCAATTCACCAAAGGCAAATTTTCAGGACTTTGCCGGATTTTCCAGGTCTATACTATACTGTATGTTCTGAGCTTTCCAAAACCAATAAAAATAATGACATAAGTTCATATTGCTAACACAACAAGATTATAGCTTTCATGCTATAGCACAGTAAGGTTATAGTCTATCATGCTATAGCACAGTAAGGTTGTAGTCTATCATGTTATAGCACAGTATGGTTGTAATCTATCATGCTATAGCACAGTAAGGTTATAGCCTATCATGCTATAGCACAGTAAGGTTAAAGCCTATCGTGCTATAACACAGTAAAATTGTCTATCATGCTATAGCACAGTATGGTTATAGTAACTTATAGCCTATCATGCTAGCACAATAAGGTAATGACCTATTATCTCTAGCCTTTAAGAAACAGATTATTATACAGTGATCTTTTTCATAAATGCAGCCTATCACTGGGATGCCATTCATTTTCTATAAAATTTTCTTAACTTTCTGCACTTTCATGTTGCATCTACTCTGGATAATGTCGTTTTTTTGGTAGAGATTTACATAATGTAAGACACTTATAAAAGAAATAAATTCTACGTGATGCAAAAACAGCATATTCAGGACAGGCAGAAAAGAAGAGGCCAAGAATCCCACAACACTTACATGTTGTTTTTAAGATTTTCAATTTCTATGTTAGCTCAGCAATCTCTGAAATGCAGCACTATTCCCTCATTTTGAGAATTTTCTGAAGTGTGGCAGCCCTACTATCAGTGTAGAAAACAGAGGCCATAGAAAAATGGGTAGACTAAATTGTAAAAGATTCAGCGGCCCAAGATTTCATTTAACTCAGAACTCTTTGCATCTCTCAGTTTGAGGATATCATTTATGTTGCACAAAGATCTGTAAAAGTAAATCCCTCATACATTCTACTAACTAACTAATCATGAATAAGCCAAAGTTCTTGTTAACAGCTTGAATATGTGCCTTGCACCACAAAAGATGACCCAGAGTTCGCTTGGGTACACGATGTTTGAAGATATGAATCCTGTAAAAAGGAGAAAACCTGCTTCACTGATTCAGACCCTTAAAAAGTGTAACAGACCAAGCTTAAATCAGAGCAAATGTAAGCCATATCTCAACTGTCAATAACTTTCAAGACAAGAAAAGGTTTTCACAGATTTGACATGCACTGATTCACCGCCCAACACAAAGCCAACAACAACATCAACAAAACAAAAGGCACAAGAAGATCACTCAGAGGTTACAGCACTGATGTTTTGTGACTACAGCTACACCAAATGACTAAATGCAATGAGACAGCCTTCATACAACTAACCCACACATTTCCACAAGACACTTGGAATAAAATGAAATGTTCTATCACTTATCAGCCTACCTGGCCTGCCTACATACAGCCGTAAGCGGTTCAAACAGCTTTCATCTCAAGGTTGGCCTCATTAGCAGCAATGTGCTGTCTTGCCAAACTAATGTGGAAGAATGAACTCTGTTGTTATATGCCACCTCCATTCAACAAACTGTTTCCCTACAACCATTCACAAGAACTCCTGCAATGACTGCCACTCTTTTAAAGTTTACAATATCCTGTAAGCATACAGAAAATGCTGTTCAAAAATCTGTAAACTTTGCTTTGGGGAAGCTATGCGCAAATTACTTGGCAACCTCTGGTTAGATTTCTCTGGAAATTTGCATGAGCTTACACTTTCTTGTGGATGTTATGGCTATGATATTCAACTGGAAATTAACAGATATTTAAAATCCATTCCTAAATCTATATAAACTGGACAATTTTAGGTTACTTTTATCAATAAGGAAGCTTACAGTATAAAAATTTCACCTCAGAGGGGGAAAAACTGACCAGAGCCATTTCTGTGATCCACTAAATTGGAGAAACAAAAACTATTATATTTAACCTGAAAAAAACAACAACCTACCAACACACAAACAAGGAGATGAAAATAGGGTGCTCCGACATCTAGGCATAAACCTTCATAAATTTATTTTTTATGTGCAGTGGTGACTCATGGAGTTTTGTTAACACTCTTTTAACTTTCCTTTCTGGAATGGTTTGTTTCTATCATTTACCCACGGACAAGTACTGTCTCCTGAAATGCCAACTGCTTGCCAGACTCACTGCATGGAGTTTGATATCTTGTGTATCGAGTGATGTTGCTTCTTTATCAAATAGTTATACACATTCAGAGTAATCCATTACAATGTGATAAATTTGACCTTCAAAGACATTATATTTAAAGCAAGGCATGTAAGAAACAAATGCTTAAAAAAATATAGTGCTCCTCATGCTCGTTAGTGTATTTTTACATTTGCACGCCCTCTTATTGTTGTGAACCAAAAAAAAAAATTAAAATAATTCACAAAGTTTGACCTGTCCATAGCAATGATGTGTTTTATTATTGTAAACATGATATTTTGAAATATACCACATAGTTGATTATCATAAATATTTCACTACTAACTGATAAAAACATTTCTAAATTCGCTAATATATGCTTATACTGTAGTTGAAATATTATTTTTAATAATGCCCAGACCTACATAGAGGCTGAGGAAAATCTTAGAGAAATCTAATAGAAGGGTTATGAGTAATTTGACAAAAAGCTAGTGATTGTACATACACAGTTCCCACTGAATTTTTTAACTTGCAGAATCTGAATGAAAAATGTAGAAACGTAAAAAGCGAAGTTTCCTGCTTATGACAACTGCTCTCCACACTTAAGAACATATGTTTTGTGGTGTTCAAAACTCAAACCTCTCATTCATTTTACATCAGGAAAAGATGTAATTCTGCAGTGCTAGTTACAAATGTGTGACCATGTCTTCACAATCTATCCTAAGGCAATTATTTGTATGGTAGTGCTCACATTATCTGAACACGACATATCACAGGTCACTTCAGATTAAGCTTCACTGTTCCATAACTTTAGACTAAGATTGTCTTAATGACAGTTATGATGCCTTATTACAATAATAAAAAGTTTTCACATTATTAAATCTGCCCTTGGAACTGATCTTGAAGAATTATAGGTTGAGCATTTGCCAAATCACCACAAATAACTGGGCATCCTCTCCCAAATTTGCTGAACATAAATCTGAAGTTTGAAGTCTGTAGTTGTGCTTTATGTGCAGTTAATCTGTTGTCAATTAAAAATTTCTCTCCTCACTGAGCTTGTGTCAGTCAGTCTCCAAAAGTCAGTATTAATCAGGATTGTAAAAACTGGCATCGAACCTATCTAGTATACATGAACTGAGCTTCATTTGATGAATTTTACTGCATTTGAATTCAAACTCTATTTATGTAAAAAACTGAACTCCAATCCAACTTGAACATTATCAGAGTTGTAGAGATTGGCGCTCAAGTGAATGCTGATCGAGCTCAATGAATTGAGCTTGACTTGATTGACACATTTCTGTGAATTCAAATTCGATTTGAGTAAAAACTGCAAATAAGAATTGAATTTGATCATTAGGTGTTGAAATCTGGCAATCAAATTCATGACTTGATGCTTAGCAAAATGTGTCTTTTTCTTCTTTCTTTTATGAAAATTGCATGTGTCAATGAAGATGCCTACAGATGTGAAGCTTATCTTGTTGAATGGTATGTTTCTTAGAGTGACTTCAGATTTGGCGAAACCTTTTCCGTTTTTCCTTAAAGCCTTCTGTAATTTAGGCACATCTGTCAAATAGCTATCGCTAAAGATGTCAATCGTCAGGGTATGCTGCACATCCTAATGGTTTCTGATGTTGAATGACCACTTTAATAATGAATTTAGATGAAGCAAAACTTTATGTTTTCTCTTTTTCTATGTCTTCTACAAAGGCAGCCATGTATAGTTTATCGCTTAAGATGTCATTTCAAAAGGCAAACAGATACTTTTTTTAATGTTACTTTAGCATATACAGTGGAACCCGCTTAAGCAAACACGCGTGAGCGGGACGCCCGCTTAAGTGAGACGAATGCCTGGGGAACGGAATTTTCGCTATATAAATCTATACATGTGAGCGGGACGGCAACCCGCTTAAGCGAGACGACTTGGAGCCAGATCTCCGTAATATACACGCTGTGTTTGACAGGAATGCTGCAAATTGTCACTATCATACTGTGTCTCACTGAAAATCTGAGAACTACAAAGAAGCTTGTACCGGCGGCCCTGATTATCCCCCTTATGTTACGTGAGAAGTAACTGACACTACCTCCCCATAGCCTTCTGTCAGCCAGCTGACCCTTCGGCGCACGCACGCATGGACGAATCAGAGCGGACATCCTAGCCGCTGGTCATTTAACCCGCGCAAGCATCAACGGATCAAGATTAAGTGAGCCCCGCCCCCTGTCAGCCACACTTTATCCTTTCTTCAGCTTAGGCAGGGATTGACACTTACGAGGCTTACCTGCGCTATTGCACAACACTCAACAAGGGTGTTGTTCACATAGGCATGACTATCATTCGTGTTGTGTAAAAGCTTTTCGACACACGCCGCTCGCGTTGCGCTCTGGCCAGATGTGGAGCGAGAAGTGTGACGCTTATCTTTGTCGGTGTTTACGATTATGTAAATTTGATCCCAAATTATTTTTGATCACTTGAATGGGGGCCGGCGAACATTACATCTCGACTTCAGAAATGTTAAACCTTTCATATTCTCTCCAGTTTTTATTTTAACGTGTATTATTTCTCTCCCTCTGATGTAGACATGTCTCGGTCTTTAAAAGAAATTGTTTTTTAATTTTCAAAGGAGAGTGGTGAGAAGGCTTAGGTGCTAATTTGAAACCAACCAAAAATTCCGTTCCCCGCAATGAAGGACTAATAACTAATAATATGCTCTGCAAGTCTACTGAAAATACAGTTAGACTGCAATAAGTATATTTTAAACAGTACAGATATAATTCAAATCTGACTCCGTTGTCACACCTCACTAGCAACGAGTAATGATATCCCTTAACTTGAATGAAGCGCACAAAACTAGCTAAGAAATCACTTTATAATGGATAGTCTGCCTAAGTGGGACGCCCGCTTAAGGGGGACGATTCGTCGGGAACGGAGCTGTCCCGCTTAAGCGGGTTCCATTGTACTTTCTTCTTTTTTCTTGTAATACAGCATACTAAACATGCACTTCAAAAATAATTTTCTGTTTTCCAATACTTTTACCATACAAAACTTATCCATGATGCATACTGAGACAGTCTGGAGAAAAAAGAGCATCGTTCTGTTACCGCATGCATGTGTGATACTAATATAAAATAATAAAAACAGCTGGGGTGACCGGAATTTGCCCTTGTGTCTAGAGTTATTCCCCTTCCCTGAACAGCAGTGGCTTGTGGCAAATGTGATGACATTACTGAAGTTCCAGCAACTATAGACATTTCTATCTGACAACGTATTATTGAGCTTTCAATTAAGGTTTTGGTAATCCAAATTCAACAGTGAAGTTTGAGCGTGTAAGCCAGGTAAAGTATTCTGCATTTTTACTGCCTCTGCATGATTTTGTTTGACACACAGCTTGCTGTGTGGGTAGAAAGTATTTGACCTAAGCTTATGGCTGCCACGTGTGCAGTGAGCGTAAGAATTCAGGCTTTCCATAATGTAAACCTGTAGAGTGTCTGGGGCAAGCAGAGGCATTATATCATGTTGACAGACACTTGAAAGACTGTTTTATTGGAACAATAGGGTATCATAATATGATTTAACATGATCTGTAGGATGATGCAATTTTCCTTTAACTGACAGATATGAATCTAAACTAATATTTGTATTTTAATGTAATAAATGGTGAAAACATTTTAAGTACATACATAAACCTCCCTCTCATTTTCAAGTGATGGAACTGAATCAGTTTTTCATCATGTGAACTCAATATGAATTAGAATCTCAATTCAGTATGTCTTTGAACATAAATTTTGAATGAACTGGAATTTGATTTCTTATAAACTTCTCTTCGAATTCGAACTGGAACAAATTCACATGTTTCTCCAAATTGCACAACCGAATGATAGCCCTGTATTTTAATCATATTACTTAATCATGGGATATAATGTGAAATGCTTAGAGATCTTGGGAACTGCAGGAACTTTTGTGGGAGGCTGTAGAGAATATACTGTATCTACAGTCAGCTCCAAGTCAAAGGGAAAACTAATATGCAGTTTACACAGTGACTCGAATTCCTAGAATGAAAAATTTAAAAGCACTTTGATAAGAATTCAAGTGTTAATTTAAAAAAAAGCATAAACAAATACACCATACCCTACAATATGCAAAAGTAATAAATTAACAAATAAACAAAATGAGATCAGAGCAACATAGGAGTCCTGGGGAGAATGAAGTTTTGTACACATACAACTTAAAACTGTCCTCACTACTCTCCTTCCTGTTGATACACAGCTTCTCCATTTCACATAGAAATGAAAAAAGGAGAACAAAAGAAAGCAAAAAAGAAAAAAAAAATTCTTGAGAAGCAACAGCACTGAAAGATGAAGGTCTGTGGGACAAGACACATTATAGTCATCCTACATGTAACAGCATGTGCAGTGCTCCAGAAGCTACTGAGAACTAGCTAGATTTTAAACCATGTATGTTTTTGCTGTATAAATGAATAATTAATCATTCACTGGCCTTTAAACTATTATCTGTCAATGCATGTAAAGTGCATAGAAAATGTGACACAGTCCTGACAGGTATGTCATAGTATGAACATTATATCTCTATATGAATATGGCATGATGTTGCTAAATTGAATTTTCTTTTTTAAACGTGAGTGAATGACAAAAATAAACTTCATATATGTCAAGTTTTGGGTAATCTTTTTTTTTCTGTTGATAGTGGAGGGNGGGGGGGGGGGGGGGGGGTATCATTACTGAGGAGCATGTGGAAATTTGAAGTTTGTACAATTTTAGTTTTAAAGAAGGAGCAACTAAAAGTGTTCTCCAATATCATGAACAATGTCATTGTAGTAGTGCAATTTGCATCATAAAAAAAAAAAAGAGGCAGAGATGTAGATATTCCACTGTTTTCTCTTATTTTGAATATTCTGATGCTGCAGGACTTCATCGTTTCGTTAATAGTAGTATTTATGCTGTATGCATACTACTTCACTCCATGGTAGTTGATGTAACTACTGCCCAGTCTCTACAATTTTCCATTATTTTCACTACACACCATTTACAGCCCTGGAAAGAGTAAACATGCAGGTGATTATGATAGAGCATCCAATAATGATCCAAACTCATAACCACCAACCATGGAATAGTGTTGGAAAATATGAAATGTGCAAGCATTTCATTTTGAACTAACAGTCTTCAGTGTGTAAAGACAGTATATCTTGCCTCAAAGTTTCCAAAATTAGAACCTGCAAAAATAGTCACTGAAGAAAATTCATTAGATTTTATACAATTTGAATCTGATGAATTCTGCAAATGGATTGACCTCTGCAAACTGCACTGGCAGTCAAATGCAGTAAACTTCTTCACATTTCCTTTTAAGGTATCTCAGGAGTGATAACTGCCAAGAGATATGAAATTAACAAAGGATAAACTCTTACGCCACTATTGTGATGAAATATGTACATAATTCATCATTACAGATGTCAAGAACCTCCACAAACACTGACATAAGTCATAGCAAACAGAAAACAGTTTATGAGAATATGATCTGAAAAGGCAGTGAGGCACCACAAGAAAGATTTAGATGAACATTTAACTGCCTAACCCAACTGCCTGAAAATGTTTTTGCTTGTTCTATGTAAGAACACTGGCCTTCAAACAGTATGAACATTCTAGATGGGGGTGATCACATTTCTGCCTTGCTGGTTTCTCATCAGTATACTACCTACCATGGAATCAACATGCAGATCTTTGTTAGCTATGAAATGATATGATTTAAGCAACTTCTGTAAATAATATTGTCTAGTTATTTTTACTAAATGATGAAACTCTGTGATGATAAAATTTTCTGCCAGTGCAGCAAGTTAATCCTTTTTTAATGTTTGTCATAAAACTGCATTTACTGCCCTGGCGCTTGAAAAGTATTGATACAAATTTTTCATAAAAAAACACACAGCTAATGAGAGATTTAAGGGTGGAGACCAAAGCTGAGCATTAAAATATGAATTTCTTAGCCTGAAAAGATAACTGCATACAAATAAAATAGGGCTAATAAATACTAGTGTAAAATGCTGTCAAAACTTCAAACAACTCCGACAACTGCAAGGAGACACTGTCCATACTGAAAATTCTTTACGTATTCCTAAATAGCCTAACTCTGATACTTAAGACTGAAATGTCTGGCAATTCCAGATTTGTATTATACAGTCTCGATAAGAGAATTTTTCGAGATTATTCTTTGATTTTTGCATGATTATTATTTAAAGAATGTGAGAGCAGATAATATCTTCATAGCACAATCATTAGAATTCTGTTTATTAGTTAGGAATAGTATTTAAAAAAAAAAAATTCCCCATTCACAAGATATCATAGTCTGGCTGGGCTGGGCTGGGGTGTTAGGGAGCAGGAGAGAGAACAGGATTGTTTAAAAAAGATAATGGTATGGGAAACAGAAATAAATTCTTATAGCACTTAGGGTCCCATTTGTAATATTTTAATTCCTCAATCAAAACTGTCAAATCCTAAAGCCTGATAATTTTGACTATTTACATCATCTGCTGCAGTTTCCACCCTTAGAAGTCTCAGGATGTACCACATAGGAAACTGGAAGAAAAAAAAAGCAACCCAATAATGAAAGATATGAAATACAATGAAAAATCCTGTGAGAATACTTCTGTATACAAAGCCAGTGGATGATGAAGAAGTGGCCATATTTTCTTTACAGCACAACAAGCATAGGAGCAGAACACATATTCTTTTCAGTCAATTTCAACAGACCTAACCAAATAAGCTTGAGTGAGAACAACAAGTTCTGAAGAAAAGAAGCATGCATCATAACATTGAACCATTATTTTATTGCATAACAGAGGCTTGTATGTACAAAATATATAAATGATATACAATGTATTTATACACAGTTCTTGTGGAAACATGATGAAGTGAATATATCCTTTTGTTAAAACCACTTGCGCACATATAAATATTCAGAGGAAAGACATTGTCAAGATTATGTTTTTTCGGCCCTCTTGCCCCTATTAAGCTGATGCATGTTCACTACCATTAAACTTAAATCTGGATCCTTGCTACTGATCGAGGCCAAAGCATGGGTTTTCAAACTACATAAATCTGTTTGTGTCCTGTAAGATTCAGAACATTTTTTAATATTCTTTCATCTTTTCCCTTTTTCTTCAAAAACAAGCATTCAGATATTTTGGTTGTATGTGATATATCTGAAGACATCCGGATGCCCCCAACAGAACTGCGGTAATCACAACAAAAATGGTAAGAGAAGTGATTTTGAACAAACAAACCCAATGTTCTACATTCACTATCTAATTCAAAGTTCCATTTAAAAAAAAATAAAAACACACCCAAACCTCAAAACTTTGTTACTAATACGTACTAGAAACTGCCCTTCCGGGTGGCACGAAAACAGCCACCGTGGGTGAAACTCAAGAGATTTTGACAATTTTTAAACAGCTATATCTCTTCATCCAGGTGGTCTATGACAAAAAAAAACACCACTGTGTGAAAGATTGATATTTCATGCTTCTCACAATGTAGATTGATGACATATATCCATTTAACTTTATTTGCTACAGTTGTGTGAATGGGTTAGGGGTTTGTGATATTTCGCAGTGCTGGGCATGGCTGAGCCGATTTGGGCACCGTTGATGGGATGGTGGTTGCTTCGGGAAATCAGCTGATGAACATTTTCAAATTAGCGCACAAATTCCGAACTGGTGCAGATTTATAGAAAAATGGACGATGTTTCTTTTAAGCTAATTTTCAATGATGAGAATGCAGGATAACAAATATAGTAAAAAAAGGTAAAAAATTCACTTCAAGTTGCAAAAACCAACTGTTCTCAGCAGCTGTGACTAATAAAATATACACAGGAAGATGCGGCGTCCATTTTTCTCTTTTCATGTGAAAATTCGCCACCCTATGTCAGTGTGAAAATACCATACAAAGTGCGAATCTTTATAATTTCTCGGGCTGTGGAGAAAATGGCGGAGCATTCGGGTGGTACTGAGTCCACGTTACAATCTCTTGCATCGAGTGCACAGTGTGTTTCATTGATGGATATATTTGAGTTACTTGGTAAGTTGACATGTTTTTTTATCATGTTAAGTAGTTCTTGTTGTGTTTCATTGCCTTTGCAATAAGAATTGGACTGTCAAAATGAACTACTGTCTTACTTTTCTCCTCATCGGCAATACAGTCCTTGACTCGCATGTTCACATCGGTAGGTATTTTACGGGAAGGCTTTGAAACACCGAAGATATGGCTGAATCGCACCCTTATCTCGGTTTTTACATCCAGGAATTCATTCTGGTTGTTTAAATATGGTATTTTTATACTTTTATGACCTTAGAATAGTTTGTTTACGATAGTCTTCAAATTTGCCACCATGGGATAACTGAGTGCTCTCCCAGTGGGCGGTATCGATTACGCGTTTTGATTTCGTTAAAGATACGAAGGTTGTTCAACAAATATGTTAGTGTGAATGCCTAAAACAGTCTGTTTACAGTGAAATTTAATCAGAATTAGCACAATTTCTTAATGCATCTAGATTTAGGCCTACATAATTTTGCCCTTAGAACATATTTATCAATGAACTCAGGATATGTGGAAGGGTACTCGAATGTGGAATTACCGTTCTGTAATTGTAACTATAATAGCCCACGATTCACTCCATATCAAGATGTGGACCTATTTTATCTGTAGTGCTGTTACCAGGCTTAAAGAAAAAAAAAGGGGAGGNGGGGGGGTGGGGGGGGATCTTATCACTTTGGTGTCATAACAGAAAACAAGCAGGTAGAGTATACAGTAGTCTATTATTTTTTTTTGTTGCATTTGTAGCAGATAAATAATGTATATATTAATTATTATACATGTAGTATTTCCCAAGAACTTATTAGCACTTTTGTTATTTTTCAGACGATGCCCAGTACAGATCGTTCAAACAATGTTTCTTTGCTTGTGGCAAGGGAAGAAGACCTGCTGTTCCACAGAACCTAGAGCTCACAACAGTTCAGATCTATGCTTTAAAGACTGAAAGCAATTCATCATTTGAGGATGTACGTAATTTGGTTTTAAGGTTCTTTACTTTACTAAATAGCTTATGCGCCTTCAAGAGGCAAAACTGATGCTTAGTTCCCCAGGCAGGTGGAGAACAGCCTTTAAATTTTCCTCAGCTTCCCAGGGAGAAAAAAAGATGAGTCCATAATAAAGCATAGCTGCCATACCATGTTGATACAACTGATTTACTTCAGCGTCGCTAGCGACGTAAGCACGGAAAACTCTGTGTCAACTGTTTCTACTATGCATTTCTTGAGCTGTAAAGCCAAAATCTGATCCCAAAGTTATCTATTTCTTTTCCAGGCTTACAACTGGCTGGAACGTTTGTTTCCCAACATAGCGATAGACTTTTCAAGATTTAAGTATCTTCTAGACAGAAAGTGGGCAAAAGCCCAGGAATTGCTTGTACTAAGTGATGATTTTTAAACGGTACTGTGACGAACTACAAGATCCTGATTTTGTGTTGGAGACTTTGCTTTTGGCCTCAGTAGGAAAACTCTGCTTCATTCAGAGTCCTTCAGAGGACCTGTTACGGTACCGGCTATAACTAAGGGCCTTGTTGTGGAACTAGAGAAATTCAAGAGGAATTATAAACTAAAGGACACCTTTGTGCCCTCTTGGATTTGTAAACTTTCTGAGACCAGCATTGAAGTAAAGGAGGTGGGGAAACTTGTCAGAAAAGTGCTAAAGAGTCACAGCCAGGCACAGAAAAGGAAAGCAAAATCTCCACAGGAGTATTCCTTTTTCCTTCAGGAATTGTTGTATGCAGAGAGCAAAGTAAACGAGCCCCTGTCAGCAGTGTCAGAGAATTTGCCAACAGTAGAAGTGAAGACGTCCAATGTTGGCATTCAAACTGTACCATTTGAATCAGTTGTTCTTGTGAATGCCAGGTGTCAGACCAATTCTGATGATGCAGTGTTGTTTTTAAAAGCAAAAATTAAACAGCTGAAAGGAGAGAAGAAGAACCATCAAGAACTAATTCTTCAACAGGAACACGCACTGAGCTGTGTAAAGAAATCTAAACTTTACAAAAGCAACTTTTCTTTAAAGAAGGAACTCACAAAGCTGCAACAAAAGCATGATGTGGTTTCAGAGGAGTTTAAAGAAACAAATCATATACTTTCGGAGAGGGGAAAGGAAATTGAATATCTGAAAACCAAATGCCTCAATTTGCAGAAAGACAAGAGCAGAGTTAAGAAGGAGAGGGATGGTCTGAAAATTCAGCTTCAAGATAGTTTGTCATTACATGTAAGTGAAGCAGGCAGTCATGCTGTGGAAACCAGGGATAGCATCCACAACAAGTTTACAGATGATGTGAGGATGACAGTCATGAGCCTCAATGGGGAAGCAGGTGTGCCCAGTTCAAAGTGTCCAATGGTGATTGACATTGTTGCAAGGCACCTATTTCATCAGACGCTGGACCTGCCTCACTGGACAACAACAACCAAGTGGACTGATGAATTTAATGTTGTGTCAAAAGTGCATATCGCTGAGGAGTGCAGAAACACGTCATTCATTACCCTTCACTCAGATGCAACCAGCCGTGATAAACGACCCTTTGTGGGCCAACAAATTACTTTAGGAGATGGAAGCATCATGAGCCTGGGGTATTCAGAGGTGGCGGTGGAGGATGCCCGGACACTTCTGCCGTCATAAGGGAAAACGACGAATGGTCAAAAATGGACTTTTTTTTCATTTTTACATATTTTGTAGAGTACATTAATCTGCATCTAATGATATAATTATTTTTGTCACAACTCAATTAGTTTTTACGTAATTAAGTGCTCGTCAGTTTCCCTTACACCCCATGCCCTAAATCATAAGAGCAGTGTACCTAAGAACGACGAATGGCAGTTTGATCGTCATTCACCGACTGTTCTGCGTTTTCCTTTACATCGTAAATCCATGCTTGCCGCCAAAACCGACGAACCGTAGTTTATATCACTGTTGCGCCAGCTTATCAGATTAAAAGAGGGGGCCATATTTCAGTTACAAGCACACAGAGACAATCCCTAGATCCTTTAAACGGATTAAAAGCGAATCACACATGATAATCAACACAGTGGTGTGTATTTCATCTTCTTTTAACTGAAGAAATCGATAATGGATTTCGATGATCTGCACTCCGCAATTAAGGAAGCTGGTTGCAATGTGATTGAGCTATCTCCTCAAGACTTTTCCAATTTTTCTTCTGGTCTGAGTGATTATAGTCTGCGAATGGCTGGAAGAAAGAGACCATATCTCAATGACATTGCTCATCTTGAACTCAAAAGAGGTCACAAAGAAATGTTTTTCAAGACTTCGCACAAGCAGAACAATGTCATGACGTTTTCCCTTAAGAAGAATTATGACTCTGCAAGTGTAACGAAGAAGACAAATGCCCATGGTGTTGACAAAAAGAAAAAAGATAATATTATTGAGAAGCTTGTTCCACTTATGCCAAACTCCAGAAGAGCCTTCTGGTTGAGGCTACCTGAATCTGCAAAGAGCAGAGATCTCCTTAATCACAGAGATTGATCTTAATGTGCTAAATTTTAATTATTTTGGAAGGATGCAATAAGTTTGGAACTTATCTAAAGTACAGTAACTGTTTACATGAGATCATGCGGTATTGATGATGAGCATTTAGAAATGCCTATAAGCATGACCCTCAATTCCACTGTTTCAGGTTGTTCTGCATGTAAATAGCGGGGAGTAATAATTATACTCATACCTGAGTCATACTCATTTTATATGAGCCATTTACTGCAGTATTTGATAACACTCGCACTTCATTTGTATAAGTATGTTTCTGATACACTCTAAGTAGTAACTCTTTAAAGTAAGACACGCACATCAAAAATAATTTTCCGCTTTTCAATACCTTTTCTCTCTAAAAATTATCTATGGTGCCCACCGAGTCAATTTTGCGAAGAAAGAGCATCATTCTGTTATCGTGCCGGTATGTAATATGACGCAATAAGGAGAGCAAGAGTTACCGGGTTTGGCCCTCAAGTCCAGAATTATTCCCCTTCCCTGATCAGCAGAAGCCCGCGGCAAAAACGCTGACGTCACTTATGTTCCAGCATCTGCAGACACCTCTACCTGACAATGTATTATTCAGCTTTCAATTAAGGTTCTGGTGTTCCAAATTCAAACGCAAAGTTTGATAGAGTAAGCCAGAAAAAGTATTCTGCATTTATATTGCCTCAGCATGATTTTGTTTGGCATATCTACTGTTCACAGAGGAATTAAAACATTCATACCAACATGCTATCACCCGTCCGCACAGCACTGGCTAGACAGCTGGGCCATGTGGCAAGAACGTATTTGACGTAAGCTTATGGCCGCCACGCGCGCAGTGGTTGTAACAATTCGGATTTGGATAATGTAATCCTATGGGTTGTCTGGGGCCAGCAGAGGCGTCATATCATTATGACAGACACTTGAAAGTCTGTTTTATTGGAATAATAGGGTGTCGTATGATTTAATATGGTCTGTAGGACAGTGCAGTCTTCCTTTAAGAGGATCTGGACCAAATTTCAGCCTGAAAGGTTTAAAAATAATAGAGTTACGACGTGAACAGAAGTGAAAACGTTTTTAGCGTTTCCTGACAAATTTTCCTGGCAAGCGGACCGACACCATTCGTCGTTTTCCCTTACGACGGCAGACTTATGGAGTCGACCCTGGTGTTTTTGGAAGAACTGTGCGATGTTATGGACGAGTCCTGTGAAAGGGAAGCTTTGTTTATGGAAATTTTGAGTAAGCTTTTGTCAACAATGTCAGATTGTGCTTCTATCATGAAATGTTTCAAACGACAGTTTGATGATGAGTTCCGGAAAACGAAGCTCGGCCAAGATGTCACAACACAATTCCTCTATTGCATTGCCCACTTTCTGCTGGGTCTATCGTCAGCATGTGAGGAGTCGCTGAGACAGGCAGAGGAATATCTCAGAAATGAGCTAGGAACTGCCCTGGGGAGAGACAAGAGCGCACAGTTCAGGAACTGGAATGGTAGTGAGAGTGCCATGGCAAGGGCAATCAGGACAACAGCTGACTGTCTGGGCCCTAGAGGTGATGAGAAAAGTGGTTGCAGAGAAGAGTGGCTTGTCTACTGCAAAACTGAAGATATTAGAAGCAACATCACCAGCTATTGAACAAACAGGTTCAATAGCCTCTTTCAGAATGCCAAGGCTATTCTTCTCCTGAAAGATGATAAACTGTAGTAGATTTTTTGGAAAATGATGCTTCAACATCCAACCTGAAAGTTACCAGTGTCTTGCTCGATCTTAAGGACCCCTGGCTGATGAGCTGTATGTGTGCACTTGCCCTACTTTACTGCCATGTCTCTGGTCCATATTGGCTTCTTGTCAACAGCAACACGAAGTATCTGGAGCTGCCACACTTCATTCAGATGATGGAGTCGAAGTTACAAACATTAAGTGTGTCTGTGGAGGATTTGTTCAGTCTTAACTGTAAAGGTGTCTCTGCTGGTAAATTTCACAGTGCTGAAAATCTCTCTTCCATTCTAGATCTTTGCCAAGATCAGCTGGCCAGTGTAAAGCAGATTGTTCAAATCTGCCTTCTCAAGATGTTGGAGGTGACCCGACAGCAACTTGCTGATTTTCTTGCTGGAGGTGTGTATGGTGGTGAGGTTGAGGACAGTATTAGAGAATGCCTGCAGCACTGTCCAATTACAAATTTATCAGGCGAGCATGCATTTGGAGATCTTGATTATGATCTGAATCAGAGGCATCATACTTCACTTCACAAGAGGGCAACCAGACATATGCAGAAGTGGAACAATGATGCATTTTGGCTAGAAAAGAAGAAAAAGGACAGAGGGGATATTCTGCAGTTGGCTAGAAAGAAAAAGGAGCATCTGAGGTCAAAATTCAAGAGACAGGAAGAGATTGTAAAGCTGAAAACAAAGGAAAGATTGCTTCACAACCATCAACAAAAGTTGGAGAAGGAAAGGAACCAGGCAGAAAGAAAACAAAAAATTGTAGACAAAGTACTGAAGGATGGTGGAGTATGCAAGACGAAGAATGATATTAATAAATTGCAAACTATCGACAGCATCAAAGCACAACTTCAGTACCACAAGATAGTTCTGGGCACGAAAGGGATCATAGTTTCAGGTGATAGGGATCATTTGAGGCTTAGACTAGAAACATATTTGGACACTGGGGAAATTTTGAAGAGAGTAGATTCATCACCACCAAAGAAGAGGAGAAAGATGGATAATGCCAGTGAGGGGTCAAGCAGTGAAGAATCAGGAGTGGAGATAAAGGAGAACGAGGAAAATGAGAGGATGCAGGAGACATTCACTTTCAAAGGGAAGAGACAGGGATTATGGCTCGCTGTATACTATGATGACAGCCCCCACATTGGTCAAGTCCTTGAAATTGTTGATGATGACAATGCATCTGTCAAATTCTTGACCAGCACCAAATTAAGCGTGCCCAGAATGTTTTTAAGTGGCCTAGAGTGGATGACATTGCCAATGTTCATGCTCACTTTGTCTTCAAGTGGGACTTGGAAGTTCTTTTAGTGTCAAGTGATGGCAGAACTTGGTGTGTCTCAGATAACAAACAAGTGGATGCTGCATACAAGAGGATCCAGACCCAGCAGTAACTAGTTCTGGAGTTTTTATAACAAGCAGAAGCAGCATAATACCCAGGTAGGATTAGGTACATTGTCACTGCAGGGAAGGGGGACACTTTTCCTTATCTGTATTCCTGCTACTAGTATATTTTAATTTGAACCAATGTGTGCGTAACTTTATCATTAGTCAGAATTTACTATTGCCCCTAATTATAGGCATTCATGTGATGGAGATAACCCAAAAATGTGTTTTCAGGCATTATGTGATGTTAGGAAAGTTAGTAAAGCAATACCACAAGCTTTGGGAAAAATTTTTTTTTCATTTTTTTTTCTTTTCGTCAATTTTGGGTCTCCCTCAAAGTTTGTCCCCTCATAAAATTATCAAAACTACATCTGCACCTCTATAGAATATTGGAGCCAATCTGTGTTATGCCAGCAAGTTATCTGTTATCAATGTAGCTCTGGTAAAAAAAAAAGGTATGAGTGTCTGAAGTTGGCAGAAATGGTGATTTCAGCTTGAAATGTGCGCAAGTTTTGTTACGTACCCATGTTTGTGGCATACTGTGACAGTTAATTTCCATTTGTAAGTACCAATAATGTGTTCATTTCAATTTGATATGTGCAGAGGCTGACAGAAATCAATCTGACATTCTCTAACAAGAATGTGACTAAGATATTACACTTTAAACATGGGTGATGAACACTTCATGCCCAAGGGCGAAAAAAATCTAAGTCCCATGAAATTGAAAATGAACATAACTTTTTAAAATTTTAAGTTACAGCAAAACCAAAGACATCCCTGTTCTCAGAAAACTAAGCTCTATCAATCTGTACAGTTGAATTCATTGTATCATCAACTTTGAAAATCAGTTTCTAGTACCTATTAATAATGACAAAATCATAAGGATCAGGTAGAAAAAAATACATTTTTAAGTGAGCTTGAACAGACAGGTGAAACACAGAAATTTGCAAAGTGGATAGCAGCCCCACAGGATTTGATAGACGAGTATTGCGTCAGCCATCTATGCTTCCTCTGAGACAACAAGGCCAGGAGCGGATAAAGATCACCAAAATTTCTTCTCCATCCAGACTTGTCAGCCCCTAAATATCATTTTGCTTATTGTGATTCCTAGATCAATCCACTTTTGCTTATTGTGGCTTCTAGATCAATCCAATTTTGCTAACGTTTAGGAAAAAGTACTTATTTCATATTTATTCCCTACCAAATGATGATGCAGCTGTTCTTGAGTTTTATCCATTAAATACTGACATTCTATGTGTGTCATTTTACATAGACAAAAATTAACTACCTAATTATTATTCTGCATCATGTATGGCTCAGTAAGGTGGCATTTTTTTATTTCTCAAGGACCAGACAGCAGCAGCTGTGTATGAAACACCCCTCTCATAAATTAAACTGCACATCCAGCTTGGCAATGCAAAATCTTGGGACTTACCAAGTGTACTTAAGGTAGGGTTAGGGAAGTAAGAACCCATGTGAGAATGTAGATCTAGACTAGACTTGATAGATCCAATGTTTAGGAACACCTGAGAGGAGTCTGAGGATTTTGCCCAAAAGCTTGCTTCCAGACTATCTTGGTAAAGCTGACTCACACTGTATGCCCTAAAATGAATGTGAAGGACTGGCTACGAGCCTGAATTGGTGGATCAGCCAAACACAGCAGTGCTGACTAGATCTAAATTTATATCTAGGCTTGGCTTGCATAGAATGCACTGAAATTCAAAGGGGACAATTAAAGAATGACATGGGACTTGAAGAGTCTGGTCACCCAATTCATTTTTCCATTCTTCGAAAATCAAATTATGGCCACTCTTACAGTGAACAACTTGCGCAAGCTGAATCTACTGAGACTGGGAGTGATCAGATCTAGTCACACAGAAGACAATCATTTCATGCTATCTCTCTGTTGCATTTCGTGTTGTAAAAAAAAAAAAATGTGTACAGCTGGTGAAAAAAATGCCTATTAGAGGATTTTGTTGTGTATTCCTGACTTTTTGTCAATCTGGTGCATAACACATGCACTTGCGTAAGGTTAAGCAAGTCCATCCATCAGAAATGTCAAAATGTGAATGAATGTGATCTCGCACTTCACCTTTGACATAAGTTACTGAAGGTCTTTTACTTTGTATACAAGCAAGTGCGCTTATGTCATCAATTCAAAATAACACAACGTGTTATTCAAATATGCATGCTTCCCCACCTGAAGCCATATTCTGAGAATCTACAGTGTCTTTGTCTATAACTTTGAAAGCAAACACATCCATGCCCGAGCATGTGAATATACATATTCTATACACAAGTTCCATACACCAAATTCATATAAGCTTACTAATTAGACATACTGGCAACATAACTGAAATAAAATATTGAAAATCAACAACAGCAAACAAGGCAGTACTGAAGCAACCAAATATTCCCTTTTATACAAATTAATAAATAATGCAAGCAAATGAAGCTTCGTGTCATGGGTGTAAGCTTTCTCAAACAGCATTTCAGGAGAATCTGATTTCAGTCCATTCAGTATACAAATGACAGAACTGGCACCCAATGTAGAGTATTACCCAAAACTCTACATGGCATCCAGACGGCAAGTCATTCCTCACAGTTCAACAGATAACACATTCTGAAGGCTTCACTCGTTTGATAGTATTTTTTTTTCCCAGTGGCAATTCATGATGTTACATACAGGACCTGCGTTCTGCAGGGAAATAGTCAAATGATTGCCTTATTTTGAGGCAGCAGGGACGTGAATGCAATGCCCATATTCTGCATGATTATGCATAACAGTGTGTGTTGGTCCTAAACAAAACAAAAAAAAATGGAATTTTACAACAAATTCCCACAGGACTCAAAAAAAAACCCCAAAACATTACATGTCACACAGGATGGTAAAACACGGTCAACTTATCCAATGCATTCTCTGCAGAATTTTTCAAAATTTTCCTTTCAATGCCTTTTTATTCTGTGATGGAAAGCAGTGATAGATTGATCGTGCGAATTAAACCTGCCTATTCAGGAAAACTTGCACCCATGCTCAGTACCGACACCATCAGATTCACCATTTCCAGCATGTATATCACTACTGAATTTCATAGAAGGCTAATTCATTCATTCATCATATTTCTTGTCCCTGGAGCATTTGCCCTAATAAGAGAGATATGGATCATGCCTGCCAGGCTAACTTTTGATTTAATCATTCACAGATAAATGAACAAAAAAAGCAAAATTCATATCACTTGCTCAATGATGAAAACTTTACTAAAAATGCAGGAAATAATCCCATCTTCCATGTTGTCAGAAAAGAAAACACTTGATTACTGAAGCTGTAGTGTCTTGCACATCTTTTAAATCTAGTCACACCCGATGATTCCATTTCAGTTGGTCTTAACAGAGGTAACTTGTCAGCAGAAGGAAGTTTTTATCTCAAGTCAGCTTTCCACATGAGCAACATCATGGCACTTAATATTCAAGTCTAAGAATTGGCTGCATATTCAGCTAACCTGTTGAAGTTATGAGACCACATTGATGATTATTTTAACTTTCAGAAAGAATCAGTGGAAACCTCACACTAATGAAATGTCCAATAAAACACCACAACAAAACTTCATAGTTCATTTGAGGCAACCCAATGACTCTACAGGTTATCTCTACATATACATCCACTGATACCTGAAGAATGAAGAAGAATTTTGAGATGAAAGATTGAAAAAAAAAAAAGGCACATGATGTTACTCATGTGTGAGACCCATGAGTAAAAATAAAATTTGCAAAAGCAAGTAATTAAAAAAGACATTAAAATTTATTAAGGATCCATGGCTACAAACCACTTATAAATATAAATGCAGAAGTGGTCATTTCAAGAAACAGAATGTAAACTGCACCCGTAGTGCTCACAGAACATCATCAGTGCTGTCTAAAATTTTAATGACTTTGGAGAGGTTTGTTCTGTCAAGAATTTACCTTGATCGGATAAGTGAAAGTCAAGAATTTATTTCTGAGTCATCATCATGTGTGATGTGATATAATCAAGATGTATTTAATATGGCATCAAATCTGTATATACACCATCTGGTTATTCATAATACCCTGTTTCTGTACTATTCAATACTTACAAACGGCAAGCTTCAAATATCAGCAAATATGACTTAAAAAGTGTCAGCTTTATGGCTCATACATCTAAATCATTGAAGTCATAGATGTTCCTGCATTGAGAGGATATGAAAATCAACTTAATTAATGGTAAGGGCATTAGCAGGCATACTCCTTGCATACTACTCCAAGGATGTAATTGTCACTGAAAAATTAGCCACTAAGCAGTTAGTTAAACAAAGATTTATTGTAATTCTTCTCTCCAAGCCACCTTTACTTGTCACATTTTATCACACAGTATCAACAAGCAGAACAGATCAACTTCTCGACGCACACACAAACTTAATGTCTCAACAAGCTCCCTTTGTCAAAAGCATCCTTCTCGCCAACTCTCTTCCGATCCACCTGATGAAGATGGCTTTGGAGAAGGGATATTCGTCCTGTAAATTAGAAAATTGATAAAATCTGTAAAATAAATTTGAATATAACTTTCATTATGATGAAAAACAAATGCAAGAGGGTCTGTGCTATGTGAGGTGACAAGAAAAGCCATTTTATCACCACATGTTTAAAAGGGCCTCTAAAGTCAGCTAAGTGAAACATACATTACCAAAGCCCGTTACTGAGACTTAAAGGAAAGTTACATCATCCTACAGACCATGTTAAATCATACGAAACCCTGTTATTCCAATAAAACTGTCTTTCAAGTGTCTGTCAACATGACATAATGCCTCTGCCTGCCCCAGACAACCTACAGGGTTATATTATGCAAAGCCTAATTTCTTAAGCCCACTGCGCACATGGCGGCCATAAGCTTGCGTCAAATACTGTCTACCCGCATGGCCAGGCTGTCATGCTAGTGCTCTGTGAACGGGTGATAACATGTCAGTATGAATCTTTATTCCACTATAAACGGCAGCTGTGTCAAACAAAATCATGCTGAGGCAATAAAAATGCAAAACACTTTACCTGGCTGACACAGTGAAACTTTACTTTTGAATCTGAATGACAAAAACCATAATTGAAAGCCGAATAATACATTGTTTGATAGAGGTGTCCGTAGTTGTGGGAACGTAAGTGACATCATCATTTTTGCCACAAGCTGCTGATGGTCTTTGACACCTATTGTTTTTTCTTCTATTTTCTTCATTTCGTGTTATTCTACAAATACCACTGTGATTTGGGGAAATTTCTTCCATGGAGGTTAAAGTACTTCTTTTGCTTGATCTTTTAACAGGAAGAAAAAGGGGGGTCAACGCCCAAAATTTTTCACAAATGTCTTTCGAAAAAGATCACCTCAAATTCTGATTTGGTCCCCAATTTTGCATTTGGCTGGATTTGACAGCGTGCGAATACATAGGCCTACACATTTTATTTTTTTATCTAGAAGGCTCAAATTGTACCTGAAACCTTAAAATTGGATGCTTTACTTAGATCACAGGTCATTTAACATATTTCTACACCCTAACACTGTCTGGCAGAGCTCCAAAAAAGGGGGATTTTATATATTAGCGGATTAATTGGGTTGTACACAATCAGTGATTTGCCCTTCTAATAGGTGTCACAAACCTGGTTTGGGGAAGGGGAATAACTCTAATCACAAGGGCAAATCCCAGTCACCCCAGCTGTTTTTATTACTTCATATTACACATGCATGTGGTAGCAGAATGATGCTCTTTCTTCACCAGATTGTCTGGATATGCACCATACATAATTTTCAAAGGGAAAAAGCACTGGAAAACAAACTTATTTTTGATGTGTGTGTCCACGTTTAACTTTGAAATAGTAAATCTCTGATATAACACTCGTCAACTTAAGCAGTACACGTCACACTATTTCACTACTGAAGTTTACTGCAAGATTTAATGCATATCACAGAAAAATATGCAAACTTCTGGAAATCTTATTTTGATCCATAAAATTTTCTGTAGATAACTGGCTGAATAGAAAATATGAAATTTGAAAGGCTAGGAACTTTTGAAGTAATAGGTATGCCACTAACTTTTCGTAAAATTCTCTGTACCTTTTGCTGCTTCGTGGAAAATCATGTGGACTTGGCGTCTCTAATTTGAAATTTCTACTTTCAAAGAGCCCAATCATGTTTGATCTCTAAATAAACCTATCTCAGACTATAAAGAAATAAAACTATCTCTTCAAAAAATGAAGACTCATAAATTTACTACATTATTATACAGTAGAGAAGTCTAAAGCAGACTTGCCAAACCTAATTATCATGGATCAGGCAGCTGATAAGGCTGTTTGAATAAAACTCGTCACAAAATTCGATTCTTCTAATTAGTCATTCAAAATGTTCTTCGTCAATATCGGTAATTGATTGCAAACACGAAGACAGGCTGCTTCATAATCTTGTTTCTCAAAGTGCTTTGGTTGTGATTTGATAAGTGAAAGCTTCAAATGGAAATCCCCTAGATACTACTAGGACATCCTTAAATAGATTTTGCTACTTAGATCTTTACCTTGTTAATAATGATTCAGACTATCTCCGCAAATCGACATGTCTATATGTTCTGTGAAGTAGACCAGCCTAACCCACATACCACCTCAGGAAGACGAGCAAGAGTGACGGGCTATTAGCCAGTTATAGTGTTGCCAAAGCGAGGCCTATGAGGCAATTTCTGCAAAAGAAAGCGGGCATTGCAAAGCATAACGCCGAATTTGTATGTCTCGGTGGTTTCCATGCTACAAATGAGTTTTCAATACCAAAATAACCGCTTCCACAACAGTTCGGTATTTTTGAAACATATTTACTGAAGCCGGAAGTGACCATTTGTTACTTTTAATCTGTCTAGCCATACGCTGGCCGTACTGAAACGCCTATGTCTAATATGAATGCTGATCTATCCGCAAGGTGGCTGTACCGAACTTCCTGTAAAACTTTGGATCTCGGGAATTTACTTCTTCCGAGAGTCGTCATGGGTTCTCGGAAGGACCTCGGATGGCATTCTCGGAGCCGCTGATATTCTCAGATTTCCGAGAATTCTCGAACGAGTGGCATCCCTGAGTAATATGAATCTGGAAAATTTTCTGATATCTTTGAGAACATAGCTGCTTTATCAAAAACCTAACCTAACCTGCGAAATGTCGGTAATGATGATCGAGAAGCAGAAGATGGTCTCATTATTTGTCGACGAGGAGTGGGAAGCCCGCTATTTCGCTGTGGTGACATCCCCCGCTGTTGTTGTTGTTGGGCAAGTCCAGGTGCTAAGCCTGAAGGTGCACCTCTTTTTGGTGTGGTGGTGTTGGAGCGATAGTTTGGTTGCTGTAGTCTTGATGAGGGGCCTCGCATCGCCTCCGGAGCCAGATTCATCTCATCACTGTTGACACTGTGCCGTTCCAAACTAGAATCACTAGAGTTGTGGGATTGATATTGTAGACCAGGGGTTGTTGGGAGACTTCTACGCCCTCGGGAATCTGAATATGAAAGATGACAAAGGGTCAAGTACACTTTCAGAACAGAAATATTATTGATATCCCACACTGAATCTGGAAACACCTTAACAATAAGTGACACGATTCCAAAACATATGATTCACCTGAAAAACCTGTTCACCTATGGTAATCTATTACCTAAGCATATCTTAAAAATACATAATAATAATATATTTGTCCCTCATATAATAATATTAACTAATATAACATTTGCCAAGCATTTAACTTTGTGGACAAAACTTCAGACGATGCCAATAAATGCAGAGTTAAATGAGTCCAGGAAATGGAACATTTCAACTAAAGCTATAGAATGTGCAGCTACTTATATTATAATGATTATATTAGATTAGCATAGTCAAGTGTCTAAAAACATAACAAGGTGGGAACTAGATTAGACTGACGTGATTTTTTTCATCAATTCAGTGGGGAATACTGCTAAGCATCAAAATCTCCTTTCTTGGCCTAACAAAGATCAGTCGTATGATTATAGCAAAACTGATGAGCAAAAGCTGAAAAGGCTGTCAAAAGCAGAATATTTCAAACCACTGCCATGGAAATAATGACAATCACCAATACTGCATACATTTTCACGACATTATTCCACTTAAAATGCCTTCATATTTCAGATCTGTAGTACAAAGAGTATTCTGCAAGATTTTCTTTGCACCATTTTATGGCATATACTGAAGAACATGCAAACAAACACTAAATCAGTTACTACTCTGATGCTAAGCATACATACTATCACAAACAGTCTCTCACACTAAAATGCCATAAAAACTAAAACAGTTGTCATCAAATTATACTTCCAAATGGATATGATAGCTAGTAAAAGTAGTATACAGAATGTGCCAACATTTGTAACATAAATAAAACATACAAATTATGCACAGTAAATTAGAGATATTAATATTTTCATTGTGAACATTATCACAGACAAAAGTGGGTCTGTTCTGATGCTATCTATTATATTGTGGAGAAAAATGTCTTCCAGTACTTACCGTTAGAATTACTGAGGTGGATATGCTGACTGTTGTGTGGACTGTCAGGTGGTGTGCTGTGATCTGAGCCTAAACTACCTCGATGCTGAGATAGGTAAGTGCCTTCCACTGACACAGGGTTAAAAAAGCAACAAGTTTATATCCACATATGCTCTTCATTATCTATCTTATTGTAGGTGGTCTAAACTAATTTTTTTCCCCTGAAAATTGTCTGCTATTAGTTTAAATGTAAAGAGAAAAATGATACCAAGTTTATCTCTCTAGCTTGATTTTTAAAGAAGTTATTGAATTTTAAGGTTTGTGCAATTTCACATTTTTACGCTACTTTTCACATAAATCACGGAATACCAACTTCGGGCATCCATATTTTCTTTAAATATCATCTCTAGTCCTTGAAAACTCTTTAGCCAACAGTCAGTGACACAGGTAACAAACTCAATTTTTTTTCTGGGGTTTAGGGGAATTCAAAAGTGACAATTTATTGTGATAAAGTTGGCATGAAGCCCAATTTTGACAGCGGCAGGATTATCGCCAACAGGATCGCTGACTTTCGCCTTGACAGTACTGCGTTTGTCCATTGAGCATTATGCGCAGAAGGCAAAATCAAACGGAGAGTGTATGTTTGTCAACAGCTGGCACTTCGCGCAAATACGTGCCCCTGGCTTGATTTTGGTCTATTTAAAGAGGAGACACGCTAAGGTTTATTTTCGCATAAAATGATCCCGATCTTTAATTTTTTTTCCCGAATTTCTCACCCCTCAAAGTTTTCAACCCGCATTTTCCACATGAAATACAGCTTATATGCTTATAAAAATTTAATCTGAAGAAACCTTGTTATTTTAGCTTTCATTTGAGGATAGTTTCGTCCACATAGGCCGCGTTTCCATGAATCGCCGAGGTTATAAGTGTTAGGGGGGGTAGATTTGCCTCGGGCGCAAACGATGAGAAAATGTTCTCCGTACACCTCTTTCAATCAACAAAACACGCACAAAAACTCAATCAAAACCATAAACATAGTACATATTTAAAAAGAAGAAGAATTGTACTTTAATCTGAGGTAAAAATCATAGTGATCCAGTCAGTTACGACTGAGATATAGTAGGGGGAAATTACCCGAAAATTACGCGACAGTCGGCAGTTTCGCCAGGTTAGCGACGCAGTTTAGACCACCTACTTATTGATACTCCCTTCTTTCAAAATGAAAATCTTGTAATGTAGGATTTTATTCATTCCCCACTTTTTAAGTATTTCCTCATGTGCATATAGGAAAGTCTTAAACTTAAAGACTCACATGCTCTCTTGCAAATAAAAAAAAATTGATCATTCTTACAACAATAAGAAACTAATCCATTTTCCTGCATGGTCTTGACAAAAAAGAAAATACTTAAATACAAAACATTTCAATAGCATCATCACCACAATCCGCAGTGACACTCAGTCACAAACAACTAACTTAAGTAAATCTCTTTTGCATCAACAAAATCTAAAAAATGCATGTAGGGATTAGAAATGTTTTCTGCAAAATTCAAAGATACTAACAATCAAATCGACTAGGGCTGAGACGAGCTCCATTGTCCCCTTCCATTAATGCTTGCTTTGCTCTGAATGCTGTGAAAAAAAGAAACACATTCTCAGAAGAGAAACTACCATTTGAAATATTTCAAGGCACAGAAGACGGAGATTATGCAAAACAAAGAAAAGTTACATGAAGAGATTTGAAACAGTATAAAATAGTCTCTCCAATAGTAATCATGAGCAGCAGAGAAAAAAGGAAACAAACAAGCCACAAAAGAAATGACTATGAGAATGACTGATGTCTACCATCAACATTCTAATTTCTCCTGTGTGTCTATGCAATCAATCACAGCCAAAATAATGTATAAAACCGAACAGCACACTGATATTATATTTCACAGTAAGTTATTACCTTTTCTGTTAGCAGGAGTCATACTCTGTCGCAGACCTGTGAATAAAGGTACCACAGTACATTTGAATGTAAGCATTTCTGTATTTCTCTTTCTCTGTCCTGCTTGATGATGAAGTCACATGATCTGTTCAGAGCTAGAGATTTTCAAATTCTTAAAAAGGGCACTTATATCTGGCTGCTGGAGCTAATAAATGGAACAGCGTCACTCTTCAATGTGTTTTTGCAGATTGCACATTTAAGAAGGCAAACATAAATTCACATAAAATTAAACAGAAAATTAGTAACAGCAAAGTCTCTGACGCATGCACATTGATCCTTTTTGTAGATACTCTACTTAATTCTTAAAACTAATGTTTTAGTTATGGACGCAATGACATGAATATTCTGAGCATTCTGGTACGTTTTTAAGTTATGTTTTTTGGGGTTTTTTTTGCTTCGGCACAACCTACCCAAATCAGCTTCTGAACCACTGTACCTTTAAAAAAACCATCCTTGTCCC